>JAWNOR010000315.1:0-225000 GCA_035045885.1 Drosophila borealis
ATGTTTTATTGATTGTGGAATTAACTGAAAGAACATGAATGCGTCTTAGATGGCGATTTTAATCTTTTAGGAGTTGACAAAATTATACGTGCGTGCGATGCTTATGAGTTGTTGGTATCGACTGATCAATTCGTTTACATTCTGTAAACGTTCGAGCGACTTCTACAATTTACAGACGACACGATCAGAACCGGCTGCCACTACGCGTGTTTGACGTTGATTATCATATCCTACATTCGGCATGTCCTGACGGACAATCCGCCTCCGGATTGGCCATGCCATGCGTGGTTCATGCAACTCTGCCACCGTCAACGTCTTACACGGGCCTTCTGTATCTGCCATTTTTTCTACCTCATACCTTCCGTGATTATTTACCTTCACAACTTTATGCGGTCCAGGAGATACTTTCCCTCAAGTTTTAAGCCTGTCCCGTGTTGTGTACGCGCTTTATAACTACCATGTCATTAACTTGATATTGTCTGTCTGGTTTTCTCCTAGAGTTGGAAAGCCTTTTTATTTTCTTCTTGCATTTTCCTTACTCATTCTCACGAGCCTCCTCTCTACATTTTTCACGTTCCTCGTCGAGCTCTGTAATTTACGACTGCTTCACTAATTCTCTTAAGTTCGGCTCGCTACTTATGCACGCATGTCCATCTGGGGCAGTTAATACCTTGCAAAGGTGAGTCTTCAAAGCCAAGTGGCTCTACGCTATTTATGATTTGCTGGAGCTTTACTCAAGTTGTTTCGTGCTCAGGCACCTGCATCATCTCCTAGACCCTCAACTTCGATAGCATCGGTACCCACAATTTTGTGCATGCGTTCTACCTGCCCATTACCACGCGGAACTCCAAGGTTGCAATCATTTCAATGTTGAATATTGCGCTATTTCAGCCAAATATTCACTAAATAAATGGGACGTGAATGCAGCGCCTCTATCTGACACTTTTATCTGTAAAGGATTACTGGAGTTTGCAGCCACCTGTGCTGCCAAGCTCTTAATGACTTCATCTATACCCAGTCATAGAGTACACCAAACATATCAGGAATGCATCAACCACCACAAAATATATAATTGTAGTAGCTTTTTAAGTTATCTCTATTGGCCCAATGGTCAATGTGGTAAGTCCATATGGCTCAATGCCCCGCTCCAAAGGCGTTAACACCTCTCGCTTGCCAAATTTCTCGTTGGGTTAATAATGCACTCTATACAACTGCCAAATACCCAAAGCACATTGTCCCTTCAATTTCGGAATGAAATACGATCGCTCAACTAAGTCCTTGCAAGTTCTTTTGCAGAAAAGTGACCTTGTTGTGCGCTATCAATATAACCATTTTCCATTTGGGCTGGAAAATACCAAGGTTAAGCTCTTTGTTTGGGTCCTTAAATAAAACGGCTCATTCATGTAATAATTCTCAAAATGTTTCCTCTTCTAACAAGAGACTCCGTCTAACTTTCACCCATTCGTCCGCTAATTGCGCTTCTCTTAACTGTACGTGATAGTGTCGGTGTTAATATACAGAAACACGAAGCATATCACGTGCCTCATCTTTAAAACCTGGATCGATGTTCCATTATAAAATCGAAGTCCTGCAGTTACTGCCCAGCGTTACTACCCCACGAAATCTCGTCCTTCTTTTTCATTGTCATTGTGAATGTATTACAATCCGTGACTATTTTGGCAGTTCATTCCCACAGATAAACACGCGCATTTAGTTAAGGATTCAATAAAGCAAGAACTTCGAGATCGTAAGCTGGGTACTTTCTGCAGTTTAGTCTTGTTGACCATGCCTAAAAAAAGAAAATTAAAAAGCCAACCCTTTAAAATAGCGCGGTTGTCTAATAAATTATCTTATGTACAATTGATATGTTATTACTTTTAAAATGTACATATTTAATACTTTAAAAAAATGACAAATTGAGTAGAAAATGTGAGTATAAAATAGTAATTAAAATGTTTCGCGTGGTTGTCAAAAACAAACAAAACTGAATCTTTCAAAATGTATTCAATGATATACAAAATTACATAAATAGTAGCAAATGTGAAAATTGCAATAATATTACGCTCTCTATCAAGTATAATTACCAAAAAAGAACAGGAAATTAATTGAATTGTTTCGCGTGGTTGTCAGAAAAAAAGGGAAACAAATTGTTGCCAGTGGCTGGCAGCCACAAGGATGCAGCTATCGGAGACTGTCACACGCGCTGTCTCGGGCAGCGCTCTTAATTTCGGTGCGGGCCAAAACAGTGGACTCTTCTAGGAAATAGGCGCAGGAAGACAAAAAAAGAGAAGAGAAATAATAATAAAATTGTAAAATAAAAAGGACAATGGCAAAAAGTTGCAGAGAACATGGCACACAGAATGTGGAAACAAAGGCCGGGCCAAGACGACACACAAAATGCATTTATCTGCATTATGGCTAAAAATGTTTGCACAAAGGCACCGAATGGAACGGGACGAGCCGAAAAATGCACTGAGAAATGATGGGTTATTAAATGTTGTTAATCTTTAGCACCGGCCCCGGTTCTGGACATATTCAAATTTCAGAGGTAAGTAAAACAAACACACACACATATACAGGTAGCAAGCAGCGGTCTCTATTGCACCCTCTCTCTCTCGCTCACTCGCACGCTTGCTGCGTGGCAGCCACAAAGCAACCACCGTTATGGCCAGGCCAGGACAATAGACTGCCAGGAGTCGCAGCCAAGCCAACTGAACACGAACCCAAAACCCGAGCCCGAGCCCAAGCCCGAGCCCAAGCCCGAAACCGAACCCATAAACCCGAGCGAGCCTCTGTCATTTGCCTTTATTGTGCACGCTGTTTAAATATTTACGAAGTTTTACAATATTTATGACAGCTCAAAACATAACAACACCTACTTTAGGCCCCGAGACCCTTTTGGGCCAACGGTCAAGAGCGGGGACACTTGACACTGAGCACAGCTCGGCTTAGGGCCTCTGCTCCTGGCTTAACTAACACGGCCAGCTTCCTGGCCGCTGCCCGCTGGCCGCTGTCCGCTGTCCTCAGTCCGCTCGATTGCAATCAATAAACGGCTTAGCCACAGCGGCAGCATCATAATATTCAAATATTTTTGCTGCGTATGTGTGTGAGTGTGTTGCAGGTCCGGTCTGTAATCCATTTGTATGTCAACATTTGGCCCTGGTCAGCAGAACATGAGCAGCAGCAGCAGCAGTAGCAGCAGCAACTGCTGTTGGTGGCAGTCGAAACAGCTTCCGTTTTGGCCGCGCTAATCCCCGCATAGGATCTTGGCCTCAAAGGTGCCACTAAGCGCCCTAAACGAAGCTTGGCTCAATACTAGGCTCAATAAGCCAAGGTATTAAAAAGTAAATTTGCGTAAAGCCGCTTTTAAAACAAAGCATGGATTATATTTTATTGCACACACATACGCACATATATAAATATAGTATATCTATATCGACAGCAAGGAGCTGCAACAAGTGCCAGCGAGTGAACAGTGAGCACTTACTTTGTGGGCTACTTAGCCCAGCTAAACGGCAGCTCAGCCCAAGCACTTGCCAAAGTTCATTGAGTTAGTTGGCTCAGATCAACTAAGCTACTGTGAGCCACAAGATCTGCTGCCCTCAACTGGCTCATTGATGCTGTCTGTGCTTGTGGCCCAGCTCAAGGCCAATGAGACGCTGACGTTTTCATTGAGCTCACCTGCCCGCCAATCGACAAATGTACAGCGGCCAGGTAGGCAGGTGGAGGCGTTGGACGGCAAGCTGACTCTAACTACGACTCCGACTCCGACTCCATGCAGCTGCCTGTCCCGCCGGGTGCGCGTGCTGAGCACCAAGTGCTAATAGTTTGACGCCGCTGCCAAAGATCATAAAACTCCGAACTGTGCACAATTGGAAGGCTTCTCTGTGTTTTTTTTTTTTTTTTGGCCGTTGCAGAGTGCTGTCATAAAGACAAACGATCAGTGGACCCCACATAAATATTAAAAGGGCGCTACAGACGCTGCAGAAAACGGCATGATCATAAAATAAGTAGAGCGCAAAAGGGAGCCAAATAGAAACAGGCAGCCAAACTAACTTTGCTGCTGCCATTTTGGACTGAAAAGCGAGCTGCGACCTACTATTAACATATTAACTAACCAACTAGCGATTGAAGCTCGACTGATTTCTTGCTAGAACAATCGATAGGTTTCGAAAATGATCGAGAATTTCGAGCGCAGTGCAAGCCGGGACTGCAGAGGCAACGATGTGTGGGGTTCCAGCCCCTGTCTAGTGTATGGATTTGGCTTTGTAACAATAAGTAGCAATTATCCATGCTTAATAATAATATGATTATAATATTATTATTAATTATAACAAAACGTTTAACAACTTCAAAACATGTAAACCCTTAAAACATCGACACTTGCCTTTTTTTGGTGCTTGACGCTTGCAATTCTCAACAAGTTAAAACTTCAAACAGGGTGTAGGGGCAAAAACTAACCTTGATCTTGAGCCGGCCAGCTAAATATTAGTTTATAGCAGTTAAATCTTGAGCGAAAGGCCTCAAAGTCAGCGCTTTTACCTAATAATAAAAACGAATACTAAAACTTTTTACAGGTTGTCCATTGTCATGTAATAGCCAAAATTTCTAGCCGATTCTTATCAATTCAAATTAAAAAAATTAATAAAAATAATTAAACTTCTATTAAAGCTTTTGCATATTTGTTCTTACTTCAGTAAATCCTTCTTTTTCCATATCCTTTCTTTGTTAATAATCTCATAGAAAAAAGCAGATCGATCAAAACCTAGTCGCTTCCAAAATTAGATTAGTTAGATTAGTAAAATAATCATTTACATAACCCTTTATCAGAAAGAAACTTACTTTAATTGATCCTTGTAAATTTTTTATTTCGAATCTAGAAAAATTTGTATATTTCATTATTTTTTATCCTTATTGCTGGTTTTGGCGACCTCTCCATTTTATAAATCTTTATATATGAGGCAACAGACAATTTGGTCCCCAGCGAGTTGAACATCAAGTTTTTCGATCCTTGATTCAAAGAGAAAGAGTATAAAACGGGTTTTATTTATATTACACGATTAAAAAATTTTATCAAGTTCCCGCAAAACTCCATTTTTATTATTCTTTTAGTTTTTGCATTTATTATTTGCTTTCTTTCGCAACTTATCAAATCATGTTTTTAGATAGAAAAAAAATGGTATGTGTGTGTGTGTTTTAACTTATCTATTTACAATTTCATATGCTCATATTCAAAAACAGATTCAAACTAGCAAAGCATTTTGCGATTAACACTCACGACTATATCACAGTTAAACAAGATCTATAGCTAAGAAAAAAAAGTGTGTACACTAAGTATATAAAAAAATATATATATATATAATTTAGCTTAAAAACTAAAAAAAGTAATAATCAAAAAAAAGTGGAGAAAACACTTTGTAATACTTTCGATCTGGTTTGGATGTCAAATTGATAATCGTATAGCTAAAGAACGTGTGTCTGGAATGTAAGGATCAGGAATGTATATGGAATGTGCTTGCTTTGCTGCGGTTGCTCATATGTGACTAGAACGGCAACTGCTGAGCTGATGAGAGAGACATAGAGCGAGAGGGAGAGAGAGAGGGTGAGAGTCTAGAGAGCCTAGGACTTAAGACTATCTAATATTTAAATATAAGCCGTGAATTTCAATTTCAATAAATAAATAACTTTTGGGCATAAACTAATAAAACTTAAAACAAACACAAAGAAAGAGAGAGAGCGAGAGCGAGAGGGAGAGAGAGAGAGAGAAGGAGCGTGCGTGGATGTACAGAAAGAGCTGGAGAAACTTGTTTGCAAACTCCATCAAATAATTTACTTAAACTAGGCGAGCTAAGGGTTGCATTTAGGATTAATATACATAATATTATTGTGGAGTTTTCACGTGCGCAGCACGCGGCGCTGTGATCGCTGGTTTGCTGCTGCTGTTGCTGCTGCTGCTGCTGACGTTGACGCTGACGCAGACGTTGACGCTGATGCTGAGTGCGGCGGCTGCTGGCGCTTGCCGCGCCGCCCGTTGACACCTCTGGGCACATCGAGTTGGGGCTTGGAGACCTCATTGAACTCCCTGCGATTGCCAGTCATGGCCAGCGATAGCTGCAGCCGCGGTTGCTGCAGTTCCTGCTGTTGCTGCCATTGGCGCTGTCGCTGTCGCTGCTGGTGCTGTTGCTGTTGCAACGGCGACTGCTGCTGTCGCTGCCGCTGCTGGCGCCGCTGGCGTCGCTGACGCCGCTGCAGGCGCTCCCGTTTGCTGTCGCGCCGCAGCAGCTGCCACATGGTGCGCAGAAACTCGTAATAATGATGCTTCACAAAGCGCATGTCCATGGAGTCCGCCTCACCGATTGTATTTGCTGCCGCTGCCGCTGCCTCTGCTGATGCCGCCTCAGTCGTTGTCTCGGCCGCTGCACCGTGTCGACGCTTGCTGCGCAACTTGAGCCGCCTGTTCATGTCGTTGCGCGAGATTTGTGGCAGCTGCATCAATCGGCGCTGTTTGGCTGCCCCACGGCCAGGAGCTGCCACCGGAGCCGGATAGGTGCGATTTACCGCCGTCTCCAGCTCGCAGAGCATGCTGCGCGAGCTGAGCAGCAGCTTCTTCAGCTCCTTGGCGACGGACGACTCTCGCTTCAAAAACTGACGATCCCAATTGACTTGAACGCGCCGCAAATAGGCAAAGCTTGCCACATAGGTCTGCATGTTGCGGTACCAGCGCTTCAGGGCGATCTACGAGAGAGACAGAGCGATGGAGAAAGAAAAAGAGAACATGGCGCATGAGCGAGCTTCGTGATATAAGGGGGAGAGAGTGGGGTTGATAGTGAGAGGAAGTGAGAGATACATACCGTTGAATTGGGCTTCAGTTTGGGCAAAAATTTATAGTTGTATTTGTGGAGCGACCACACTTGCATGTCCCCAATATCGATGCCCTTCTGCTCCTGCGTGCTGTTCAGCTCGCGATACTCGGTGCCGGCGGCGCGCTTCAACTGATTGAAGATCTAAGCGAGAGTGAGACAAAGATAGAGATAGAGAGAGAGATGTTGAGTAATGAAGTTTGGAGCTGCCGTTAGCCAAATGTTAGTTACCTGCTTGGGCCGCTGGGCTCGACGTCGCTCTGTGGCGGATGATGTATAGTAGGAGCCGCCGCAAGGATTCATCCACTCAAGCGCGGTGGTGTTCTCGTTGTAATTGCGATAATCATACCAGCTGCTGTTCCGCTTGCGATGCCGCTTCCGCTGACCAGAGGCGGCCACAGCGGTTGCCGTGGAGAGGGCCATGCTGCTGGTGGCGCTGGTGGTGCTAGTGGTGGTGGTGGTGGAGCTGGTGCTGCTGCTGGTGCTGGCGCCCTCGATTACAGTGAGACCGCCGCTGGCCGTGGCCATGGCCAGTGCGGCATGCATATAGATGAAATGGAGCAGCAGCAGTGGCAACAGCAGAGTGGACCACATATCCGCATTGTCCTGCCGCGCGATACGCTGAAGTCTTTGCCTGATACGGGGCGCTGCTGCCGTTGCTGGCTTAGTCCTTGTGGTGATTGCCGTTGGCGATGCCGTCTTGGTGCCTTTAACTTTGGTTGCAGCGCAATGGCAACCAACTATTTGGTAGATATAACAATATATATTTTTGTTGCGTTATTATTATGATTTGTATGAATATTTAATAATTTTAAGATTTTATGATTTTATTGGGATTTTTGATCGTGTGTGTTCAATGGGCCAAAAAAGGTTTATTGCCAAAATGCAAAAGCGTTTCGTAACAGTAAATTCCAAAAGAAAAATAAAAAAAAAAATATTGTGTTTTTGGGCAAAAATGCAAAAGAGAACAGAAAGAGGAAAAAATAAACACACACACAATGAATATCAAGTGATTAACATGGCAAGAATTGTTGTCGCTGGGTTATATAATATTGAAACAGGACGTTTTTATTATCGATCCTTCAACAATGCAAATGCAACAGCAATGCAACTTGCTTGTATCTCAAAAATTTTGTTAGAATTTGTAACATTTTTTTTATTTTTTTGGTGCGTTCAAATGTTCCGCTTTTTATATTTTACAAAAACTTTGAATTTATAACAGCTAACTCAATTCTTAAAGCGACAATATTGAATGGAATCTCAAAACCGGCCAGCTACACACATTTGTTCGTTCTGTGCTGTTATTTTTTTATTTATTTTTTTTTTTTGAGATATTTCAAAATATTTTGGGATTTTTCAATGCGTTCTACGCGATTCTGCAATTGCTTGCGCGCTGCGCATGCGCAGTTTTCATATCGTAGCTATTCGAGAAATTACGAATTTCTTTTTAAAAAACAATATAAAAATTAATTTTGTAACTTTAAAAAAGTATTGTCTGGCAATCGCAAAAGATATTTTAAAAACAGAAAATTAACAGCATTTTCCAAATGCCATTTCGAGTTAAGTTCTTAAAACATCTATTAAAAGGGTTAATTTTTGTTAAATAAATATATATAGATATAGATATAAAAACAAAACTAATACACACACCGCATTATAGATAAAAAGTTGATCAGGCGAAATTGTTATTAACAATTTGCAGTATAATCCAGTTTTGTTGTTTGTTTCGTGTTATTATTTCTATTTTATTTGTTTGTTTGTTGCACTTGGGTTTAACACACGAAAAATCACTTGAACAAAAAGAAATGTTTGACGCAAAAGTTTCTATATCGTTTTTCATATACGTTATGCCGCTGCTGATGTTGTTGTCTGGCTGTGAGTTTCCTATGTGGAGACTGAAGAACACTTCTCGCGGGCACTACTGTTCACGTCCAGGCACAAAACCGAACTGAACCAAAAGTTGCGCTAAATTCGACCAGCTTTCTTTGTTGAGCAGCAGCGGCAGCAGCAGCAGCCACAGACCAGACACCAGAGACCCGATAACCGAAACCGAAGCGACCGACGCGACGTCAGTCGGAGCCAGAGCCAAAAGACCATGTGAAAAACGAACGGTACGTAAAAGAAAACTGAAGAATGAAGACCCGGACCGGGCCGGCCCGGGCCAGGCTGGGTCGAGAGTCGGGTCGGGCCTTTGACTCTGTGTGTGCCTGCATGTGTGTGTGTGTGTGTGCGTGTGCGAGTGCGTGAGGAGCGCTGCCTGGCAGTCCATTTCCATTTGTCTGCCTGCCTGTCAGGCCTGATCGAGTGTTGTCTGGACCTGCCCCGCTTTACCAATGACTGTGCCTGTGTGTACCTGATATCCATCCTACACACACACACGCACACACAGTTGCAACGAATGGCAGACCAGCCAGCTAGTCGAGCACCTTTTAAGCCGGACCCTGTTCGGGCGCTCGCCTGTGTGTGCGTGTGTGTGTATGTGTATGTGTATGTGCGTGTCGCCATCGCTGTGTTGATAGGCACCAGGCTCATTTTCTACTTATCCAATGAAAAGATTTCACTCAAAGCGTTCTCATAGAAATCAGGCAATTTACCTGGCCGTACGCCTGCCCCAAGGTAACAGCTCTCTCTCTCTTTTACTCTCTTTTATTCCATCTCTTTTTGCTTCACGCTCTCTCGCTCTCTCTCTCTCTCTCTCTCCCTGTTTCGATACGCAGCTCTCTTTCTCACTCTCTATTGCTTTCTTTCTGAAAGCAAGAGAGATATACTCCGCTCTATCTCTCTGACGACCTTGGCCTGCCAAGTAAACGAAGCCCTTAACTGGGCTAAAGCCGACTTACCTGCCCATAAGCCAGAGCTTAAGCAACAGCTGAAGCCTCGACGCCGCAAAGTATGCAGAGCTCGCCTCGTTTGCCCTCTGTGTCCGTACACTTGCTTGTCTGAAGAGTTTCATTTTCGGCAAACTCTCTCAATTTCGCAGCTAGAACCTTATGACTTCCTGGATTCAAATAAATAGAGTTAACAGATTATAAAATACATGAATTGGGCAAATATATCAATATACCTAATTCGCCATATCCTAACGTGATCTATGATATGTGTAAAAATGTAAAGCTGTAAAAATAGTCTAAGAAAGCTGAAAGTTGTTCCTTGTTAAATCAATATTCAACAGGTCTTTTAAGTCAAGTTAGATATTTGTAAGTGAAAATAAAAAGATTATGCTCATTATTATACTGAAATTATCTAAATTATATTTATAAATTTTATATTATCATAATATAATGTTTCGAAATAAGATTAGACTAGTTTGCTTTCTCTTTAGGCTTCGATTTTGTCATATATGATAGAATACCATAAAATATATCTGTAAAAATAAAATATGAAAGCATTAAGGGATAAATAATAGGTTATTTAAATATAGTAAAATTTATTATTTGTATACGATTTGTGGACGTCGACCGCCTCTATGTCCGGGATTTTATGTGCCTTAATTGAGAGATCATTCATTTTTTGTTCCCCAATATATTTCGATGTTCCTCGAAAATTATCTTGCTGTTACTATTATTAAATAACATATATAAGTAATATAATAGCAATAAAACAATTTATTAATTGTTCAAGGTCAGAATGTATATGATCTGATAAATATATAATGCGAGCATATATACAGGCACAACGACAAATACATAAATAATATAATAGTAATGAAGGCTACTTATTAAAAGTTCAAGCTCAAAATGTATATCATCTGATCAATCAATACTTAAATATAAAATTATTAGAATATGTCTAAAAGAACTAAGTAAAAGAAAAAGATCTGAAAATAACTGACTATATAACCTATATATATATACTAGCGGGCACGTATGTTATAAAATCAATGTTCTCAAACAAATTTGAAATGATTTTGAAACTGATCGGACAGTAAACAAACAACTTTCATACAAACGTTTTCCGCCAATTTACCACTGTTTCGAGTTTAATTTCCCAAATCGCTGAAACACGTATTTATTACATTCTTATGTAGAGCTTTGAAAATAAGTTTGAAGCAAATCAGACACAATTTAAAACTTCGTACAAAAAATCTTTGAGCCGCATTCCACCCGAAAAAGTTTTTCGAAATTCTGCAATAAGTGTGAAACACATCTCAAATGATTTTTCTTACAGATCTTTGGAAACGAATTTGAGCGCGAAACGTAACCCACCAAATTTTTAACGTCCATTTCCACCAAGGAGGAATGGATTTTTCGAAAAGTGTGAAACACCCCTTAAATGAATTTAAACAAAGATCTTTGAAAATAAGTGTGGGGCCGATCGGATGGTAAACAAAAAACTCTCATACAACCGTTTTCCGCCAATTTACCACTGTTGCGGTAAAATACGTATTTATAAAGTTATTATGTAGAGCTTTGAAAATAAGTTTGAAGCAAATCGGACACAACTTGAAACTTCGCCCAAAAAATCTTTAAATCGCATTCCCCCCGAAGAAGTTTGAATTCTGCGAAAAGTGTGAAATGATCAAATCAAATGATTTTTGAGGCTGATCGGATGGTACACAAAAAAGTTACATACAAACGTTTTTCGCGATTTTTCCACACTTGCTGGTGGAATTTCCCGAAACCCCGTCTTAACGTGCACCTACATCACATAAGTTAGCTACAGTGAAAATTTCAGCTTCCTAGCTCTTACGGTTTGGGCTGTGCGTTGATCACCAATCAGTCAGTCAGTCAGGACAAACAGTTATATATATAGAGATATATATATCTGATCTATATATACATATACATATCTAATCATCATTTGATTTATATAAATATCTGAGCAACACAAATATCTATATAGCTGGAATAGTTAGAACCAAAAATTATATTATGCATTCAACTTTTATGTACCTTGTTTAAAAGCAATTTCCTAGAAGCCAAGTTTGGTTTCCTTCCCAAAATATGTGCATAGCTAAAATAAGAGGATATTCACTTCACAGAAAAATATATTTCTTCAGTTTTCGCTGAGGTATTCCTACGGAAATTCGTGCAACCGGCAACTCAACTCACCTCGAATCAACAGTTTAGAGTGCACTGATTGATTTAACCCACGCTTTGCATATTTATATCTTATGCTCAACAGCTGTTTGGCCAATTTATCAGCTGCAAATGGCAGCAGGTCAATTTTCTGGTTAGCTGCAAATCTGGCTGTTACCTACGGCAAACGCCCCAACTAAGTGGCGGTACCTGGTAGCTGAATTGTTGGGCGGTCGCCTAATTCAAAACTGACCTGGACTCGAGGGTTCTGCCCCATCTACCTTGGGCACTTGGAAAATCACGAGCGAAATGGGACAATTGACGAGCTAATTAAATTTAGTTGCTGTTTTGTTTTGTTTTGTGCGACTTTGTTATAAAATCATGTCCACATTGTTTGCCCGAACAGCTGTACAGGCCATGGCTGTTGGGCCTATGGCCGGGAGCCGGCGAGAGCCAGAGGGCCAGAGAGTCCTGCGTCTAACCGTAAGTGCAATTGTTGACTTGGCCGCGCAGCAGCAGCAGGAAGCAGCCGTGTCGCGCAGCGGGGGCACTCGCCTTGATTTTCGCCGCGCGCCACACAGAGGACTCGCACACACACACAGCCCTCGCAGGACTCGCTGCGAGGTACATACATATATCAAGACGGCAGCGGCCTTTGTATGCCGTCCCTTGGGTGCATCTATGCACATATATATCTATGCTTGTATCAGTGTCTGAATGTGTCGAATTCGCACCAAAAACATCTTCATCTACATGGACAACAAACACGATTATTGCATTGATGAGCTCCTGCTGCTGCTGTCTGCACACAGAGAGTGCGCAGGCGCGGCAGGACGCCCCGTCGAAGGGATCCGACGGCTGCCAATGAGTCCGTGTGCAATGCCCATACCAATTCCCATACCCATTCCCACTCCCGATGCAATTGCCATTGCCATTCCCATCCCCGTGCTGACCTCGCCGCAGTCGCTCACACTGTTTTAGTTGCGATTCGTTCTGGACAACAAAATATTTTGCTACAAAATTGAGCTGTTGTGTGCGGTCCCCGGTCCCTGGTCCGCTGTCGTGCTGTAATTTTTTTTACCGGCCGTATCTAATCGAAAGGATACGCTCAAATTGCCACAGACAACGCCAAGCGGCGAACACCTTCCTCGACCTCGCACCGGTCGGGGCTGACCAGTCAATGGTTAACCGAACACGAGCTCAGTCGGCAATGCTTGACTAATTTATGCCCTGTAATTGTTACTGCCACTTATGGCGATTTAATATACTTTTGTAAATTATATTTTATATGCTTCTATCATTTTTAAATATGTCTTCTTTTTCTATTATATTAATTTATATTATATATTATGTTAAAGTATACTGTACTAAAATTTTTAATTTTTAATTTAATGTTTTATATTATTGGCCTTTTAACATTACTTTTATTTTAATTTTTGAATATAATTTATATGTTTTTATGATTTTTAAACATATCTTAGTTTTCCATTAACTTATATTATATTACATTTCTATATCTATTATTTAATATTTTTCCCAAATTTATCAAGAAGATGAATTTTAATTTAATGTGTTATATTATTTGATTTTTATATTCATTATTTTTTATATATTAAATATATTTAATGTTTCTATAATTTTTAAACATATCTATTTGTTCTATTATATTATATGATATTATACTTTTATTATTTTATATTTATATTATTGCTAAATTTGTCAAGATGTTTCTCATAAAACTATATGTATTTTGATACATCTTTATAATTTTAATATCTTCAATATCTTGTATATATATATATATATATATAGCTTAAACATATGAATTATACTTTTTATATTTGTAAATTTTTTTTTCTTAAAAACATATATATCCACATTTTTGATAATCCTTATATCTAATGCATATTCAAGTTTATTTGAGTCTCGTCTCTATATTTAATAATTCTTATGTAATTTTTTAGCATATATAGTTTCTCGTGGACAACAGAGACGTTCAGTGTAGAGCTCAAGCGTTGTCCTGTGACCTGTTGCACATGCACTTATCGACCCGTTGCGAGCGCTGTGGTAGGGTATAATCATTACACGCTGCTTAGCTCCTGTCCCAAACACAGAGACCGACCAAATCGGTAACCGAAACCAAAACCGATCCCGAGCCCAACCCTCAGGCTTGGCCTTACTTCGTGGCATTTTCTATGCTAACTGCATGTGTGTGTAAATTTTGTGGGTGTGCAACAACTGCAGCGAGGTGTGAGTTTTTAGAGGCTAGTGCTGTTTTGATTATGCGTAAAATCGTTTCGCTTTATCATGATTTTTACTGCAATTCTCACATCGAGTCCATGTTTCAGGTGACCTGTACAGGCGGCAATGGCTTGAAACGGTTGGTTATTCGATTGGCTTGTTTGTTTGTTTTCGTTGTTGTTGTTGTTGTTATCGCTGCTGTTTGTTTTGCCAAATTAGCGTTGCAATTGGAATTCGTTGTGGATGAGTCTGAAATGATTACGAAAATGCTTAAATAGGAATCCAATTTAAAAACGATTGCGAGGAGTTTCACTTTGAACTGAACTGAAAAATTTGTAATTTTTTAAAAATCTGTAAATCAATCAAAATATGAAATAAGTACTTACTATTTATTCTTCAATGTTAATACATTATATAAACTTTATCCAAGGTTTATGTTTATTAAAATATTTTTATAAATCTTTCGTCAATTGTTTGTTAGCCCGAAGTCTGAATTTATAGTTTGATTTCAAATCTAAATTGATATGAGTGAAATTGTATTAAAATGTTTCAAATCTAAGACACGCCGAATTTCTCATAATTATTGCAGCTAATTTACACAACTTCAAGAGCTTGTTGTTCCAAATAAAACTACTAGCTGGGGTTTTAACAGCTGAAAGTGCGCTCCCCAAGGAGTATAGCTAACCCTCTAACGTAGTGGCAAAGACTGGAAAATCCATTGGAGTCAGATACGATAAAAATACCGAAGTGTTTTGTTTTTGTAGCCCGCACGAAATGTTCAAATTGGCCGCATTGAAATTCCCAGCTTAATTCCAATAATTGAACTTGAGTCAGATCCCATGCAGCAAGTGCCTGCATTTGGGGCGTCAAAACGAGCAAGACAGAGAGAGAGAGAGAGAGAGAGAGAGAAGGAGAGCGAGCAACTGTACAGTGGCCCCTGTATACTTGTGTGTGTGCGTGTAGTTAGTAACTGTATTTGTGTGGGTCGCCTTGCCTATTGGTGGGCAGACAGTACGAATTGCGCTCAGCTGATATATTAACGGCAGCCAAGCGGACCAATGACAGCACTCGCAGCGCGCTCAGTCGGCCGCTCTCAGTGAGCGCAAGAGCCGCGTGGCGGCGACAATGAGAACGATTCGAAATGTGAGTGAGTGGAAAAGTGGAAAGAACCTGCTTTCTGTTTACGTGCGCTCACGTTTTGTGCTCACCTGTTGCCCTTGCTGCTGTGGCCGTTGTTGCCGCTGCCGGCGTCGCTGCCACATTGCAGCTTGCGGCTCGTTGAATTCATTCATAAAACGAGGGCCAGCCAGTGCTGCCAGCGTTTGCGTCGCTGCCGCTGCTGACTCAATGGGCACGCGCTTGGGTAAACAGTTAGCTCTAATTAGCCGAAGAGAGACACTCGAGTGGCGAGCGACGAGAGATGAGAGCGTGGCTGCGATTTGGCAGCGGTTACGTAGACGCCGACAGCCACGCGCAACGGCCAACCGCAGATCGATCCGATTACCGATTAATGCGATACAGCCCAATGCACAGGATGCCCAGACAGAATCCAGTCTGTGAAGCCAGCGAAGTGTGACCAGCGCAACGGTAAATCAATGACAGTCTGCGCCAATGGCGCCGGCGCTAGTCCAACTGTGTGTGCGTTGCTGTATGTGGGTGTGGGTGTGTTTGTGTGTGTGTGTGTGGGTATACAATCCCAGCACTTTTGGGGCCAGCTCTGCCTACTCTACTTCCCCGCGCAATTGTAGTATTTTAATAGCCCACTGACTCACCTGCTCATACAGTTCGGGGTTTTTCACGGGCAATCCACACCACGTACACTGACATTTGTCTGTGTATATGTGTGTCTATTTCATTTCTATCAATAAAACGTGCTTGCGCTTTGTTACACATTGCTCGCGCTTTTTTGTGGGTGGGTCAAGGCAATTGCCGTTGATTTGTCGACAATTTTTCAGCAACAACTGTTGCCAGGTAAATGGAGTATGAATATCGACATCAAACCGGAAATATTAGCTGCGGCTGCAAGTCTAACTACAGTTCACCATAGATTTTCAATTAAACTTCCCGCCATCGTGAATTTTTCCGAAGTTCTTTTAACAAGCAATTGAAACACTTGAAAATACTTGAAGCAACTCTAAGCATATGCATAATAAGTAAGCAACAGAAACGACAAAATCTCAGCAGCTTTCAGAGAAATGCGAATGCAGAAATGCAGAAATTCCAAAAATTTATAATAATTCCAATTAAAACGTTTTACATTTTAAATATAAATGTGTCATTGCAAGCCCTAAAATTGTGCAATATTAAATAAACTTATGTGTTGTTGCGAATTCGATTTCGTCTTTCGCAACTAGAGAACTAGTTTATATCGACGTAAGATGAAACTTTATTAAAACACAAATTTTATTTCATACAATTTTTATGATCTGCTACTTATTAAACAATATCAGCTTTTTTTTGCAAAAATATCTTAAATCAAAAGCCCTGTCCATTCTTTCATTCTTTGCGTTCAATTCTCTGAAATTTTAATCAGAATTGATCCATACATTGTCCCGTGCTCTAAGCAAATGCAGTCCAACGACAAGGTGAATTTGTATGGCATACTAACCATCATATTGGGACATCTCAGACCCTTTTACGAACATAATATATAATAAATGATTCCCACTTCTGCACATCATATCAAAATTCCTTTTATAGTAAAGTCGCAAATTGCGTTTATTATTTTATAATACTTGGGGCTTATAGCTGACAGAAAGAAAATCGACAGAACAAAAAAATTATAAGATTCAAGGCGTTTTCGAGTAACAATCGAAATTTTAAATGAATAAATTAATTAAACATAATAAATACAATTTTTCAGACGATCAAATGAATACATAAATAATAACAATTGATGAAAATTGACAAATAACTATATCGAATATACTATACGCGTAAAATATATATATTAATAAATAAATAATCAACGTAAGCGGTGAGAGGGTTCATAATTATCTAATACAAGCTATTAGTAAACGTAGATGGCATGCAGGATTAAAAAATAATAATAATAATGTAAGGCACAGAAATGACGTTAGAATTCGATTTGCTGCTTAGTTTAGATTAGTTTTCTCCTTCTTCTTCTTCTTTTTTGGCATTTTCTTGTACGTTTTTAGAGCTTCGCCTGTAACAGAGTTTTAGGCATTCGCAGCCTCCGTCACACGTCGGTGCATGACCCTATACTTTTTCTCCAGCACATTCAGCAGCCGGGTCATCTCCTGGACAATGGCAAACTCCAGCAGCGGATGCTTGTCATTGTGATCGGGCACCTTATTCGTGGTCTCCATGGTGCAATTTTCTCTGCCCATCATGTGCGCGGCCACGAACATGTTGTGTTCCAGCTTGTCCTCAAAATGTTTAAAGTAGCATTCGTACCAATCCTTGAGCAAGGATTTATTGTTGTGGTTCATCAGCTGACTCAATTTGGTAAGCGAGTCGAGTATTTTGAAGAGCTCTTCTTCCGGGGACCCGCTGTCCTCGCCGTCGTACTCACTATTGTTGGCAGCTTCCTTGAGCGGATACTCCAGATCGAGATTATGCAGTATATATTGCCGCTGGGCTTCTTCCGTCGAGTTGAAGCCTTTCAACTCCAGCTGTACCGGGAAGAGAACGAACAGATTGGAGAACCAGTTAGCGGGCCGTACTCCTGACTCCACAGCGGATAAGTTTACTCACCCAGTTCTGCAGCAGCGCAATGGTGGCATTACGTGTCGTCTCGCTGATATTTATGGCATGCGCGGTAGTTGCCTCGGTCACATTCATTTTCACCGTGCAGTTCACGGATTCCTTTGGTGGCAGATGGTGTTCCTGTTCCGCGGAGCGCAGATGCACGTGATGACGATGCGGCAGTATCAAGTGTCGACCAACCATGCGACGTGGCGACGCGATCGAGCTCGGCAGACAGCTGGCGGTCAGTATTATCAGCAGTGCACCAAGTACCCAATAGTTGCCACTTGCTGCAATTGAAAATTCAAATATATGTTCAACAACTTGTGGAATTGTCAATGCATAAACTTAAGCTTAAGGCGAAAAGCTATAGGAATCTTAACCGGAATCGCATACTATGCAAATAAAAAGCATGGGTATTGTTTCTATTTTGTAGCCCATAAAAAAAAAAAACAGAAATAAGCACAAAGCAGAGTGCAGCAAGAAATTGTAACTTAGAAGATCCAAAGCTTGAAAACCCAATGAAATTCTCAACGAAGCTTCAATTTCGATTACGCATGAAATACGAACTATTTATATTTAAATTTAATAATATCTATTGCTTCGCACATTTAATAATACATAATTATTTTCGATCCCACGTCAAGGAGGGAAAACTCTAAAGACGGGACCAAAATGGTTGTTGTTTCCTTGGAAAACATTCATAATTAATTACTTTATAATGCTTTCAGAACATCATTATAGTGTCGAGCCCAACTGCTTAAGCAGCATCAGATTTAGTCATATATCCTGCAACAGACTCAAAGGAACCTACCAAGATTCGTACTTATTAATTCCTTAGAATGTATTTTTCAGATAATAGTAAATTTAATTAGACAAAATATAAGCAAATCAAATGTAGTTCAACTATCCTTCTGTTTATCCTAGTTTTCTCGTCATCTAATTAGCTTGACTAATTGGTGCACGTGCACTTTCCAACTGGAATTTGGGAAAAACAAACCCTGACCTATATAAAAATGGCAGCATCGACTGCCCTTACCCTTACTCTAAGCGAAACCTATGGCAACAAAGGCTGCCGTGACACTTTAACGGCGAAGTCCAATAAATGAACTGCCATATCACAAGCACACACGCACACACACACACACACATAGAGATAGACGTACGTAGCGATTAAATGATAATTAAATCTGATTAGAAAGCAGCACAGTGCTGGGTGGGTGAATCACTGTGACTGGCGCTGTGATTGGATGCAGCGCAACAATTGTTGCAACTGTTGCAACAGGCAGCACGTGCCGTGGCACAAACTTACACATTCGACTGCAGGGCTGTATGCCGCATAGACGCTGGCAGGCAACTGTTGCAGTTGTTGTTGCTATTGTTGTTGGCGCTTCAATTGTTGCTGTAACCGAGACGGGGACGTGCCGCAGACAACTGCTGAAGGACACTGGACTAGCGGTGGCAATAGACGAGCTGTGCTCGTTTCTGGCTTGCATTTGGCTAATACGGCGCGTTACGAAGCCGCCGCATGTGCTTAACTTTGTTGTCATTGTTGTTGCTGCTGTTGCTGTTGTTGCTTTAGGCATTTTATTCACACACAGTATTAAGAAATTCCGAACGAATTCGCAAGTGAAACGCGAGTACTTGAACTATTGGCGAGTCTTGTTATTGTATTTTGTATGGTTTACTGTTACAATTGCTGTTGGACTGGAGTGGACGGGGCACCCGGCACAAGTTAACTCTTCAAGATCTGTTACTTATTTAATATTTCGTGGCGCGCGCAGCATATAAATAACGTGCGAGAGCCGCTGCCCGAACGCAAAGCTCGAAACACACACACAAAAGCATCTTGGGCAACAACAACAACAACTACAGCAACATCAACGGCGACAAGTGACGGCAACAAGTGATGACGACAATTTAGGCGAACTGTAATTACCAGCCAATCATATGTAAGCAAAGCGACCACACATACACGCGCGCAGACTTGCGGGCATCAAAAACAATTCACGACGAATCCAGCCGAGAGGCCGTTGTTCGCTTAGCACACGAGTGGGGCACACTCACCCACACACAAATACACGCACACAGGCGCAGTGCGCCAAAACAGACAGAGCGAGGGCGAGAGCGAGTGAGAGTAAGTATAAGTGTGAGTGTGGAGTATGGAGTGCGGCGAGTATGAGCACGCGCTTGTGAGTGTGAGTAAGAAAGCAGGCAAGCAAGCAGCGCCGTCGCAGACTACACGACGCGATGTCCGGCTGCTGCCAGCCGCACGCGCTTTATTGAAACTTTAAAGCAGCGACTGCGACTGCGATTACGACTGTTATTCACGACACTCACAGATACATAATCGACATACAGTGGTGGGTGAATGAGGGAGACGGAGAGAGCTGGTATGTATGTATTTGACGCATCGCCTGCCCGACTTTGGTTTGCCCGCCCTGGCTGCGGCTCTATTCTTGGCACGCGACAGCAAAAACTTAAGCGCTGGCAGAGGGCTATGCTTAAGGTTAAATCTTAAGCAAGACGCTGTTGACGCCGCTGTCGCATCAATGTGACTCAACAGCGCCACAGTCGCCGTTGTTGTTAATGTTGTGGTTGCTTAGTTTCTTCCTTTTCTTTAGGAGCGTTTTAATTTATGCGCACACTTCATGTCCCAAAACGGATGTGACATTGCATTTTGCAATGTTTTTGCTGCATGTTGATTTCTTTGATTCTTAGTTAGTTAGCCTGCTGTATTTATTATTGTTGTTATTGCCGCTGCCTTTTGCCGCATAACATTCTAACCACTTTGTTTGCACTTCCGTACTTCCGTTCAACTATTTACCTGGGTTTTTTTGTATCGTGTCTCTGTGTTTTGACTAGTAGGTACCCTGTATCCTGGTCTGATAAGCTCTATGACCAAGTGTTTATTAAATTTCTTAAATTGTTTAATAATTTGTTCAAATACTAACTCGTATTTTCCATTTCCATTAAACTAAACTAGAAGCCGGAAACATTTGTTTTTGCTGGCCGAAAATAAAGGTCCATGACATTCACACGACCCAGGCAACATATTTACATATTATTTTTGCTTTACATATTATGTGCATTGTATTGTGATTTACATATACGCGTATGCAGATACATCTGAACACACGTACACAGGTATGTAGGTGTTCAGTGAAATATTTGTACATTCATCTTTAATTTACTTTTTTTCGCACTCATTCAATACTCTTGGTTATCGTTTTTATGTTTATGTTGTTGTTGTTTTTTTCCGCTATTTATTGCTTATGAATTGCCTCCAGCCGCTTTGGTATTTCCGATCCGCGCGGTTTTACTGTGCGTGCAAACTGCAAACCAAGCAACAGTCGGCAATTGGCAAACGCCAATATTGAGATATGTATGTAAAGTGGGCATGAAGAAGAAGAAGAACAAAGAGAGAGAAGACAATGCCAGCTGCATAGTATAAGAGACTCGCAGCCCGGCAATCGGCGTTTCGATTTGATTCCACTCCAATCGGCTCTTCTATAAAATGTTACTTCATATTACTCATACGCACAGCCGGAGCAGAAGCCATCGCCCTCTGCAACTCCGAGTTCGCTTGAAACTCTCTTGCCCGAGGATCGGTTTGTGGACCTGGCTTTTCGCATACGTTAATTCTGGCTGTTAATTGTTGAAAATTATATGTTTCGGTTCGAATGTTGGATAGGCGACTGTTTTGGTTCATAGTGGAAAATAACTTGATGTTACAAATTTAAGTACATAAATTTACGATAACTAATAATAACGTGATTCGTGTATTTTTATAAATGAAATTCTCTCACAAATAAAGGATGCCAAAACTATTAATAACGAGGAATGTTTAAAATAATAAAAGAGACCAGATAAACTTTGAACAGTCTGATATATGGTATATACTAGTAAATAAATACAAACAAATCTATAAGTACACTATGCTTAATCATAAACTGGGCTGAATACATTTGTTCTCACACCAAGAATCATCATAATCAGAAACAAGTATGAGTCGCCAGACGGGAGTGTCCGACTAGGAGGTAGCCTAAAGTGAGTATGGAGCTGTCGTAACAAGGATTCCAGCTTCCTTCTTTGGACACACACACGGCAGCTGTGTTTATATTTCCCTTAGCCCCTTATTATGGGAAATGCTTTCTTGGATAGCTTCAGGTCTTATTGTCTGATCTTGATGAACACTTCAGAGCGTGTCGTCCAAACGTATGTAAACACCAAAGGACACAACTGTATTTCCAAAAATCCAATTTTCAGGGGAAAGCAGGGATATATCCCAAAAATGTGCGCAGTCTGACTACACTACAAGACCCTATACACCAAATAGTGTGTGCTTAGCTCAAAGATGCTCCGAGATATGCTTATAAGATAGTTATTCGATATCGATTTTTAATGACAACAGAGCAAGTTACCGATGTTTTAAGATACACTTGATCTGTGCGCCCATCAAAAGTAGCCTTATTCGAAATTTTTCTAGTTCCTAAAGTTCGAAACGCTCATGCATACGGACAGATGGACGGAAGGATAGATCCACTCGGCTGTTGACGCTGAGCAAAAATATATATATGCTTATGCGGTCGGAGATGACTAGATATATAATAGTTATGTTTTATAATAAAATAAAAGACTATTTCAGATTTAAAGTCCTTTAAGTGTAAAAACTTATCGAAATATATCTCGTTTTTTGTTGTTGTTATATTGAATTTTTGTAGTTATTTGCCAGATTTTTTTCCGAATATAGAATATATAATTGCTACATTTGAGGAGAAACTCTACGTAAGCTAGTTAATTTCAGAAATTCTTTAAGTATATAGCTTTATGAGGCTTGGTCAAAGAGAATACATTATTATTAACAGGCAATATTTACATTTTATATATGGAATTTCTAAAAAACTACAATTCATGCGGAATAAGCTCGATGACATTTTTTGCACTTTTCATTGCCAGCTTGCAGATAAAGCACCTGCATATTATTTGGAAAATATGCCATGAAATGGCCGAGAAGCTGTGCATTTTCATTGCTATTTTTGTTTGTGTGTATGACTAGCAAGAGCTGGCGCTGTTATTTACCCACGCCAGCTACTTCTGACCCTAGCCCAAACCCCAAACCCCAAGCCCGCGCTCCCTGCGCACCCCTTTCTTCCGTGAGGTATCGCTAGCTCGGTTACGGCAATGACATTGCACAAACTGCGGCTGCTAATTTTCGCACATGCGGTGTGAAACGACAACGACACCAACTTATCTCGCTCCCAAGTTTATCTATACATCTAGCTGTATATGTGTGCATCTGTGTACAGCCCAAAGAAGTTGCCAGCTGACGCTGAAAGCTTGTTAGGGGTGCTCTTTATAGCGAGTGTTACTTATTTAGAAATGACCTGTACATTGCGTAGTGACGTCTCCAAAATTTCATCTAACATCCGCCTATTATAATGCTTACAATTTATGAATGGATGACGGCGATCATCAATAAAGGGAAATAGTAATGCAAGCACTTACAAGGCATTCATCAATTGATCAGCTGCCGAAGTATTGCAATATCTATTCCGTGCCCGTTCCCGACCTCGTCCCGGCTAACTTTCAGATTAATCTCATTGCCAATGTACTATAAATCATGTTATGTTTTTCAGCATTAGTCATGTTTGTTGCGTATTTGTCTCAGATATTATGTGTAAAGTGGCTTAGAGTGTTCACTTTCAAAAACAATCAGAAAACTGACCCTTAAGGCTCATCTGATAACATATTCTTTGCAATCTGGCAAGATATTTGCACGATGCGATATAATCGATAAGAATATCGTCAGCAAATACTTAAAAGTGATCTTATCATGATAACGACGGTTTATCAGGCGAACAGTGTTGGTAACTGGAAAACAAATTAAGATTGCACTGTGCGACATAATTGATGAGAATATCATCAGAAATTAAATATATGAATGTGATCATATCTTCAGATTGCGACGGTTTATCAAGTTTGATCGGCGAACAGTGTTGGTAAATAGTAAACAAACTTAGGTTGCACTGTGCGACATAATCGACAAGAATATCATCAGCGAATTCATATGTATTCTTATCTCGGCGTATAGACTTTATAACTTTATAAAAAATCAAGGTTGACCGCTAGTGTTGATCAGTAATTTGTCATAGGCCATTTAATGTCTATAGAATGGATATATGGATATGGATATAGTGTTAGTCGAGACTGCGAGCAACAAAATAAACTGTTGGTTTTCCACATCCATGAATCTTAAAGCAACCAATTAAATTTGTAATTTGTCTTTCGTTCAATATTTTACTTACAAGATGCGAACTAAATTTGACCTCTTAGCAAACATTGTATCTAAGAAAAATGGTTAGGTAAATACATGAAATCTAAATCATTTTTGACAAAATTATATGCATCGGTTTGGCTTTAAGTAGACCCGTTTTATGAGTAACAGTTTGGGTATTAGGTGCGGTGGATGAAAATTATATTGAATTCCTGTCTCAAACCAGTTCGTTCCCAAACATAAGTACAGCCTCATTCTCAAAGCAGGAGTCGCTCAAATCCGTTTTATAATAACACAAATCTATTTTAAAAGCTTTGTCAAATATATATAGTTATATTCTGATCAAATCAAATGCTGGGAAAAGTTTTATTGAAATCAAATCAACTATTTTATACAGAAGTTTTGTCCGATTTGCTTCAAACTTATTCTCAAAGCCTACATAAGAACCTAATAAATACGTATTTCAGCGATTTGGGAAATTTCATACGCAACAGTGGTGAATTGGCGGAAAACGATTGCATACAAGTTTTTTTTTGCCGTCCGATCGGTTTCAAACTCTTTTTCAAAGATTCTTAACAGAATTTATTTTATGCGTGCCACGGGCATTTTTGAGACATTTGTAACAAACTTGGCCTTTGACACTTTCTTCATACTCCTCACACTTGAGCAATATCTTATCAACATCTGTTGAAAAGAAGGTTTTTGTATAGAAATTATTTCTGTGTTCCAAAAAGACTTGAGCAAACTCAGCTTTCCTTTTCTCCTCACATATCTTGCATTAACATTATATGCCTACCACAGGAACAATCTCTCGGAAAGAAAATATGTCCGCAAGGGCTATTTAACTTTGGCATCAATTAAACAAATATGGTAGCAAAGGTCAACAACTGCTCCACTTTTATTTTACTTTAAGTCAAGATAGCTGAAGTTTTTTGAATATTTTATAATAAAACTCGTTATCGATTCAATAAAATTTCAAATCAATTGATAGCAATTTTTTGTGGGCAAATAAAAAACGAAATAAAATAAATCTTAAATTGTTTGATTAACTGAGCACCTTTTGTTGCATTTCCGTTTTTATTTATATGCTTTGCTGTTCCTGTTGTCAGTTATTTATTTTTATAAGCAGGCTATTAAGTTGATTTCTTATCAGACCCTTTGACTGTGTGTCAATGACAGAGCGTCGACTCAATGTGTTGGCGTTGGCGTTGACGTTGACGTTGGGGCTGACGTTGCGATAGGCACACACGATTCTGCGCTTGTGTGTTTTATAATTTGAGCTGAAGAGGCTAACTACTGTAGGCGGATGCTGCCCTTGCCGGTGATCAATCGGCCGATTCTGGCGAGAGCTACTTGTGTTGGCCTAAGCCCCAGCAGGAGGGGGTGCGGGGGCTATCACTAAACGGTCAGTTGGCTTTTAGCAAACAAGCAACAACGGCCCCAAATCCAACCAGCTGACGGCCAGAGACACACGGGAGCTTGTGCATCACCTGCCAAAATCATGGCACGAAAATAAAACTTCAATTCAATTGCCGCGCCATGTGGAAATACCCCAAAAGCAAAGCTCTCGCTCAGAGCTCGAACAGCGGATCTCTCGGTCCCGGCTCGTCTCGACCAGCTCGACTAGCTCGACTAACTGACCACAGACAAGTCAGGCGGCAAAGCTACTGACTGGCAGCTGGCTAGCCGCTGGCAGCTGACAGCCGGCGGTCGACAGGTTCCAGCTCAGGTAAATCACCGAGCGAGAAACTTAAAGCTCAATATTTGTTTTTGCGTTTAGTTGTTATACCCTGTACCCCAGGCGAGAAATGACAAGTTTTATCAAACTAATATAAATCGAATGCCTGAATCTATCAATTTTTATTTATGTTGTTGTAAATCTAGCATTAATGTTTTTTGATATAATTTCGACAATTCTCAGATATTACATTTTGTATAAATTATTTAAATTTTAATAATATTTTATTATTCTTTTGAAATTATAAGACTTCAAACATTTAAGTGTTTTCTTTTAATCTTAAAATCAATTGCCGCATACTTGGGTTTTTATTTGACTGCTTTTAAAATAAATCAAATGACTTGGAATTTTTTGAAAATTAAAAATTAATTTGAATATTAGCTATTAGCTCTAGAAAATCCCCATGTTCCGCAATTAAGAAAAACTTCCATGTTAAGGTGATTTTCTTAAATGTGGGCTAAGGATTTGTTGTCAATTTCGTAGCACAAATAATAATTAAATGTTCCTTTTATACGTTAGTTTAACCTTCTATGAGTTATTATGTTCATATAAAAATTAGCTATAAAACATTTCCTATAAAACATAGCGCATTAGAAATGTGATTAAAATGGGGAAATTTTTATGACAAATCGAAATCGGAATCGGAATAAACTAATTCTGTGTGCTCAGTAGTTGCATCCACACTCATGCATATTACTCTATATAGTAAATATTGTGCCCTACATTTGCTAAAGTCAGGAACTCTGTGAATCAGACATCAATGAATCATGCTCTGCAAGTGAGCAAAGGGTATTGACGTATGTTTATAAACAGTTTACAGTTTAAGAGTTGATGAGAAAAATCATTGTGAATTATGTTTTTCCTGTCCCCTGCTCAATGCCTAACAAAATGGGTATTTGATAGTGTATACCCGCCTACTTCCCGGATTGGATTCGCCGAGCGACTCTTCGTCATCAGCAACATCATATGTAAGCATGTAGGTATCATTAAACAGTAACTGACACACTCAATTGTTTGCCGATGGCATTAGGAATGGGGGCTTGGGAAGTACTTTCCCATATGTGACGTTGCCAAAATACGAATTAAAGCCGAACAATTGTTAAGTGCCACACGAGCCGCATATAGTCGAGCCCATCTCTGGCGGGATGAAGACAGCTTTTATTTTTGGAACTAGCTCTAGCCGGGTACATCGATCGCTACGGATATTATGCCCAGCCATGGGGAACCCGAGCTGTTTACACCGCAAACAAATTTACTGGTTAAGGGAAATAAAATAGACGGCATCGCACCAAAGCGTTCCGAGAGAGCGAGAATTTAACTCTATTTTTTCTGGTTGGTTATTTTGTTTCTTTTTCTTTTCCTGTCATGACGCATTTTCGAATTCATGAAATTGCTCGCGTATGTAATACTAACTTATTCTGGCATATTACGCATACGACACGCTGTACTCAAAGCCAGTAAAAGTTCAGGTTAACTTACCTTACAAAACGGCACGCCGATCGGCTTGGGTTGAGATGTGCTTGCTGGAATTGAGAAGTAAACATATCGATTTTGAGTTAGCTAATCAACTGAGTAAAGCAGTCGGGCACAAAATGATTAATGGCAATATCAGCTATTAAGTGAGTTAGGCTAACTTGAATGCTGACTACAATTCATTCATCTTTCATTTTATGCACAAATGCACATGCTACACGACGAGACTTAATCAAATATTTACTCTGCTGCAACGAGACTTTCATGACATTGTAAATTCCTGGCTAGCTACACGATGCCGAATATTAAATACCCTTGCTGATCATATATATTGCAAAAATATTTTAAAAATGAATTTATTAAAAAAACAAAAAACACGTCGCTACCTAAGACTAAATAGCCCGCGAGAGTTATGACAGTTAAAGAAATAAATCAAAATTGTGTGAAATTATTCTTACTAAAACATATGGCATCTAAAATCAATCTAATTATATTAATCCAGTATATTATAAAGTATATAGTAAAATTGATGAGGGTCGTAAAATATAAAAATATGAGATTAAGATCACTTTAGAACAAACAGAAAAACCGCAATCTGCGACACGCCGAAGATTAAATACCCCTGACTTGAAACTGTAAACAGGTGCCAAATAATAGAATTGGACGATTTGATACGGTTTAATAGATATGTGTGGATAAAAAAAAGGCTCGTAATGCTTCCTATATAACTTTACAATAAGTAGTTTGATTTTTATAAGATTTTGGTCACATGTAAGGTGAATGATAAAGTCATATCAAGATATCTTGAGAAGAAAAAGACGGTCATACAAAAACATAATTTTCCAGCGATCATTCTTATGTCAGCTATTTGATATAGTGAGAGCCTAGATTACATAGAAACTGACATAGCCATGTCGACTCGGTTGTTGATGTTGATTAAGAATTTACATCCACACACTTCGTTATACATTTCGTGGAAGAGTATAAGAACCTTTTGAAAAAGAACCTCAAGCCGGTCGAATATTCTTCTTATTGATTTAATTGGAGGTAATTGCTAAAAAAAACTTAAAAGTCGCCCTTCAAAAAATTAAATTTTGATAGACCTGTCCTAAGCAGCCATTTTAAGGTGGATTAATAAGGTATGTCATGAATGTTTTTAACTGAGAGGGCTACTTTGCGTCTCTTTCGACTTCGTCTGTAAAAGAATATATATATTTATATAGATAAGCTGCAATTCTTTCAAATTTAAATAATTTTTAACGTTGTTGGTGCGCGTTGCTGCTGGCAGTCTGAAAAAGTGTATGTTGCATACTTTTGTGCGCCAGCTGAAAATACCCCCATATGAGCTTTGGTAGAAAACTTGGCTAAAAAGGGAATTCATATTATTGGCTCGAGCATGATGAACAAAAGCTCTTCTTAAAGCAAAAACTGGCCAGGTCCTTTGTTGATCTTTATGTTGTAGTTGACCTGAATGAATGTGTATATATGAATTATATATGTATTTACGTGTGTTGTGTTGTGAGTGTTTGTTTTCTTCTACCAAACATAACTTAAGTTCACAATTTTCATAACTACGCTGGCTGCCCTACTCTGCGATTCTCATGAATTCTAGTAACTCTTACAAATGATTTTGAATTTAAGCTTTTTCAATCCAATAAACTTAATTTTTTATGTTTATATGTATGTATGTATGCAACCATGATTGTGTGTATACATATATGTATATATACATTTATATATGTGTGTGTGCACGTATGTGTGTATGTACGTATAAATGTAATATTTCTGCATGAATATATGTGTGTTCTTTTCCACCAAATGTTAACCAAAAATACTTCCTATTGCACTTTTATTAAAAAACAAAGGTGTTTTATGACATTGCCCTACTCTGTGATTCTCATGAATTCTAGTAAGCCTTACAGAGTTTAATGTTTAAATTATAAGTGTTATATTAATAAGCTTTGTTGGCAATCTAATAAATTTTATCTCTGCCATAACCTGACTATAAGATACTCTGCTGTTCATTATCTCTTTACCAAGACAATTTTATTCTTTTTCTTATCTTCTACCCTGACTTTTCGTACCTTTAATGGTGTCTATATATAAAAATCTGTATCTTTTCTGCTAATAGATGACATTGAATTGTCGTTTAAGTACAAACAAAAGGTATGAAAGCTTCCCACTTTGATATAAGGTAATTATATTGTTACTACGATAATTACATTTAGGTGGTTGTATATACAATATATATATACAAATATGGAAAAACATATACATACATATATTTGTGTGCATTTCTGGTCAATTGCTCTGAATGAATACGCTATATGGCCTTTTGTCACGCAGCTCATTTGTTTAGGGTTTTTTTATTGGTTAATGTGAAGAATGTGGGAAAAAGCTCGGAGCCCAACGCCAAAAGCTTGTATGAGTAACACCTCGAATCAATTTTTTATAGCATGAGAATTCTCGACAGCTTGCCTCTGCACAGACTTTAAAATACAGTTAATAAGAGCGAACGCTGAAACGACTTGAATGAAAGCCTCTCGTATAGTTTAGCCGTCCCCTTTTTCTTCAATTAACATCTTTGTTTTAAATTTTAAACATTCTGCGACAAACATTCGAATTGTAAACATGACAGAATGATGTGACTTGAGATGATCTAAATATTCTGCTACTTGTACTTGGCGAGGTGGGTCATTCCACGAAACGTACACGTTAACATGTTCTCATTTCAGCTGAGATTGGGACCTCACATATTGCTTTGGCATTTGCGCTTGTGGCTGCGCGAACATTTGTATCTTCCTATCTTATCTTTGAAGGTACTCTAAAGTTTGAAAATGATAATTTGAAAAAAAAATTATGCACTGTTCTTGATTCTAGCCAGCGCAAAATTAATACAAGTATGATAAACTGTCATATAGCAAACGTCTCGTAATGGTAGGTAGTGCTGCGAAGTCCAGTGTTCAGTGTTGTAAGACTCTCTAATACGCATAAAATACTTTAGTGAGATTCCAAATTTCTTCCGTGTTAGCAATTGTTTATTTTATATCAAATATTTTTAACGAACATGAGTAAGTATTTGAATATATGTAAAGTTTGCATTTTTAGGCGCAGTGTTGCAAAATGTAACAATAAAATTCAGCAGATCAAATAAGCTGAAAATATTAACTAAGCTTTTACCAAGATCCAAAATTTGATATATATATTTTATATAGGAGGAATTGCTCGAAAACTTAGTTAGGGCATTTACCAAGTTCCATAAGCTAATATATATTACATTTTATATAGGAATACTCATTCGAAATATCAAAGATATATCTGCAAATAGTATATAATCTTCAGCGTATCGAAGATAGCCCTTCCCTCTTGTTCTGTTTTTCCTAACACTTTTCGCTGGCTAACATTTTCTAGAACGCCACCGCATGGTGTGCTCTTCTCATTTGGATATGTTTTGAGCATGTGCGTACAGCTTTCGCTCTGAGCGAACGCCGCCTGCTTGCGGACTCACCTTTGCTGACAGCTGTTTTAAACACAATACAATCGGTTTAAGATCGCGCAACACACAAACACGGACCGAAAAAAAGACCACGTTTGGCAAGAACACGAGAGCCAAAATTTTCTCCCTTTTCTTTTTTGTTATCAAATTATCGGAAATGATTTGTAGTTGGGATAGATAGGAGGTAATTTCAGTTGATTTAAACAAATTTCGTAGCTAGCGAGCCTCTGGGAATGTGCGACCGACAATGACAAGCGATTGAACAAAACTAAAAACGCATCAAGCGGTGCCTACGAGGTGGCTTCTAAGAGGGTCAGAGACCAACCACAAACTAACAGCGGCAAAGTAAATCGAAACGCATTTCTTTGTGGGAAAATCAATAACAAGTTACAATTAAATGTGTATGCAATTCTGCCAGATTATCACGTTCGCCGCGGAATCTCACGATTCCAAGCAGTTCCTAGAAAATATTTTGCCGATAAATCTGTAGAAAAAAATAAATATTTATATTTGTTTCCCATGTGTACGTATTGAACGAGGCCGGCCAGCAATGTGTGGACGCTACTGTTGCGGGTGTGTGTCCCTGCTAAACGCTTTTGACGTTAGACTCCGGCCTGTGTCTCGACTGAGCTTTGCAGTTAAAGCCGATTTGTCACTTGGACTTTGCTTTGTTTTAAAGCACAAATTAGTAAACACAAATCAAAAAGGCTCGACGGGGTACATCTAAGCAAATCCAAAGCATACAGAGCATCCACTGCTTAGCATGTAATGGCCTACACCCATTGACAATGGGTAAAAGTGGCATACTTGTTTTGTGTAAATACATGTAACAGGCAAAAAGAAGCATCTTCGACCCAATCAAGGAGCTACATTCTTAACGATTTAGATATATCCGCTTGTATCAATGTTTGTTCCAGGCAAATCTGACCCTATTTAAACTGACTTAGCCAGAAGAAATGTAAAATATACCCATAAATTTATTCAGATTTCGATATACGGCTCGAGCTAACGGCTCTTCTTTAAGTTCGCTGTGTGAACATGTACATATACATATACATATACATATACATATACATATACATATACATATACATATACATATACATATACATATACATATACATATACATATACATATACATATACATATACATATACATATACATATACATATACATATACATATACATATACATATACATATACATATACATATACATATACATATACATATACATATACATATACATATACATATACATATACATATACATATACATATACATATACATATACATATACATATACATATACATATACATATACATATACATATACATATACATATACATATACATATACATATACATATACATATACATATACATATACATATACATATACATATACATATACATATACATATACATATACATATACATATACATATACATATACATATACATATACATATACATATACATATACATATACATATACATATACATATACATATACATATACATATACATATACATATACATATACATATACATATACATATACATATACATATACATATACATATACATATACATATACATATACATATACATATACATATACATATACATATACATATACATATACATATACATATACATATACATATACATATACATATACATATACATATACATATACATATACATATACATATACATATACATATACATATACATATACATATACATATACATATACATATACATATACATATACATATACATATACATATACATATACATATACATATACATATACATATACATATACATATACATATACATATACATATACATATACATATACATATACATATACATATACATATACATATACATATACATATACATATACATATACATATACATATACATATACATATACATATACATATACATATACATATACATATACATATACATATACATATACATATACATATACATATACATATACATATACATATACATATACATATACATATACATATACATATACATATACATATACATATACATATACATATACATATACATATACATATACATATACATATACATATACATATACATATACATATACATATACATATACATATACATATACATATACATATACATATACATATACATATACATATACATATACATATACATATACATATACATATACATATACATATACATATACATATACATATACATATACATATACATATACATATACATATACATATACATATACATATACATATACATATACATATACATATACATATACATATACATATACATATACATATACATATACATATACATATACATATACATATACATATACATATACATATACATATACATATACATATACATATACATATACATATACATATACATATACATATACATATACATATACATATACATATACATATACATATACATATACATATACATATACATATACATATACATATACATATACATATACATATACATATACATATACATATACATATACATATACATATACATATACATATACATATACATATACATATACATATACATATACATATACATATACATATACATATACATATACAACAAATGATTTATGCATATTTTCATACACAGATTAGGAATTGTTTTTGGTTGTCCCCCCCAGTGTTTGTACGTTAATCTATGTGTGTGTGAGTCTGCGCGTTTACATTATTTTTCAGACAACCACAATGGACAGTAATTACTTGTTATTCATTACTGCCGCCAATTGATTTACGATTTGCAAGCAACAGTTGCCAACATCAGTCGATTCACATTGAAGTATCGGGTTGCAATGCCTCTTATAAGCCAACCATTTGCATGTGCCCCCACAACATGCCCCAGATGAGTCGAAAGGGCAGCAGCGGCTTCCGCCCAGTAGTTGGCAATTAGATGCCTGGCTCTTTGTGCTCTGCACCCGCTGGCTGCACAGTTGGGTGCTGCTGCTGCTCTTTAATGTTGACTGCCAAATTCCAAATGCAAAATGCTATTCGCCATTGTATTTAATACTGTTGCTTGGTTTTTTGCTAAACAACTTCCGAGTTCCCTTTGCCGAATTTAGATTGCATAGTTCGGTTCTTGTTTGATTTATGACCTGCTACTTTTCACACTTACACATACATCTATACGCCCGTCGGCAATTGGAATAGATGGAGGCAAGTGCAGGCACTTTGTGGCAGCTGCTTCTGCATTGTCGGCTTTCCTCAATTATTCATTGTTCGTGCTCACAAACTAAAAAAAAAAAGTGAGCGCTCTAGCACGTTTTGGACCCATAAGAAGATAACTCAATTAGTCGGATAATCCAGAAAGCTGCAGTTCCTTAAATATACAAATTGCACTTTAGTTAGGATTTTGGCCAGAGTCCTTTCATGCACCAATTTACAGCTCATGTCAGGTGAGGTATGCGAAATAAGTAAATCAGACCAACGTTTAAAACCTCGGGGGCATTCTGTCTCACAGAGTTTATGCAAATGGAAAACAATAGAACAGTCTAAAGGACTTCAAGTCAGCAATTAGTGAAGTATGGACCGAATTTAGCCTTGCTTTGTTTAAGTCTTTGGTGAAACCAATGCCTGGATTTGTTTTGAATGTAATTAATAATATAGCATGGTATGTATGGCCATATGCATGAATGCCTCGCTCTCAGAGACTAGAAATTTTACTGCAAGTGTACAAAAAAACAGGTTCAACTATATTTATCGACCATATTTATCCATCATATTCAAAATTGTTAAAAATACATTTCTGACATGGTTATTTGAACACATTTGGATTGCATTTTATGAGCTGAAAAGCACATAAAGGTAGGTCCATAAGGAACGTAGTTAATCATTTGCTATATTATAATGATTGTCAATAGCACCGTAATACCGAGGACTGTTATTAGATAATTTGATAACAGATCATAAAACAGCTATCAATCCTTATCCACAGAATTTGCCCAAAGGCAGACTAAAAGAGAATTGAGCTGCAAACTTACCCACCTTACCCATCCCATCGCTCTCCGTGCCCGCCCCATCAGCCAGCATTAAAAAGCAAAAACACATACACATAACTATTTATTGGTATATATATATATATATATATATAGCATATGTACTTGCATGTATGTAAATGTGACAGTTAAAGAACTGCTTCTCACGGGACATTAATGCATGCAATAATGCTGAGCACAGATACACACATACAGATGCATATGGTATTTGGGTACATACACATGTGTGTGAGCATTTACATACATACATAATTTGGGTTGTTCGGGGAGCTGACATATATATGTGTATATGTAGGTATATATAATTTATATGTATAAGTATGTGTATACATTCTATTTAAAGGTTTTGTATATATGGTATATATATGTATATACATCCATATATATATGTGTATGCATATATGTATATGTATACATATATAGACATATATATGTGTATATATATAGTTGTAGCTTTGTATTGTTTACTGGTTTAATCCATTATGTGTCATCATATGATTGTTACATTCAGTTGCATCTTGAAATTGTTTCTTGGTTTTCTTTTCTTGATTTTTTTCAATATTTTTTTATCGAAACTTGTTTGATTTGTGCATACAAATATTTTGCATTTCTCTTTCGCTTTCTCTTGCTCTCTCTAGATCTCTCGATCTCTTACTCCTTTTTCACATACTTATGGGTATATTGTATAAACATATGATAATATAGCTGCTTGCTCTCTTTTACATATTTTCAACGTTATTTACATTTCAAAGTACATATATATACATACATGTGTGCTTGTATATATAGGTACGTACATACATGTACAATTAACTATATATCATAGACTCTTATTTTGCATTTCTTGACCTCGCTCTCACCGTTTTATGCACTAGATCCCCCGGGTGCCAACAATAATAACTAAATAACTAAAAATAATTGAGAAAAAAAAGAAAATGAATATACAAAAAATGTGACTACTCGAGGCGAAAGTCTTATCTTTAGCCTCGTACCCTCTCAACAATTTACAATTTTGACCTGCTTTCATTGGACTCTCATTTTTAGAGTGTAAACTAAAATGTATTTTGCTTTCGTATTCGTTTTTCCTTAGCTGCGCACAGATTCGATTCGCCCTACCTTGAGTTTGCACTGAGTTTCCTTTGTTTTCTCATCTGCTCCAAGCGCTCACAAATATTGCTTTCACACGCGCCCAAAAGAATGCCATATATTCATAGCATTGTTTACACTGGCACACACACACACACACACATATATATATGTATAGACATAATGCAATGCGTTGAAATGCATTTGTTCTCGATGGTTGAACATTTTTGCCAAATAAAAACGACATTTGTAAAGTAATTGTCATATGTATTTGCATTGCCAGCAATCGAATTAGAAACGGAGCATATTGCAGCCAAGTGCTTGTGGATTTATGTGCAGCTCCGGGATTATTTTGAGTATGTTCAGTTAACACTACTAAAGTACATTTAGTCGGTGGTAACCGCTTGCTTGATGTAGTCTTAACGTTAGTCTTAGTTTACAACAACAATAAAACAACAACAATTAGATGACAACAGCAACCGGAACGGGGCACACAAGAAGTAAATGGAAATTTAAATTGAATCGATTGCGTGCTAGTCCTCATTTGGGTCAACAGAATTGGCAAGAACATAAAAGTGCTGGCCTCATTTACATTTTGAAATCGTTTGAATATATTTATTTAAGTCATTTAGCTGTCCAAACTAACGACTGTCAAATCTTTGGAAACTTTTGTCAACATGATTTTTCGTTTGTTTGCACACACAGCACCCAGCACCCAAATGTCTTGAAGAGGCTAGGTGACAGGTTATGTAACACGCACAGTTGATGTGACCCTTCTAACCCATTCGACTTAAGACATAGTTACAAGCTCAAATTTGTATATGATCTTGATCTCAGATGCTATTTGATATACCAGTCACATTTTTCAATATGGAATATATCATATGCAGATCAAAGTATTCGAATTTCTTGCCAAGTATTGATAATTATCGATAAACAGCGCTGACTTAATATATTGCTCACAGAAAACCCATTTCTGATAGATATCTCTTTTGAAATTGTAAACATGTCTATGTCAGTTTTGTGCCATTCAAATTTTATGCGATCGGATAAAGCACAGAAGTTATTTAGGATTTGCATAGTGTAAAGCAGAGGTACGTATAGTCCGTAGAGCAAACTATTAGGTTTCATTTTTATGCTTTTGCTGCTGGCCCTTATTCTATTGTGGCTAACGGGCACATAATTTGCTTACTGCCAAGCACAGTTAAAGAATTCATTGAGAAAAAATGTTTTAAATAGCCTGTAAAATATGATGTATATCAAAATAAACAAGTTTTCCCAGCTAATTTGATTAAACACAAATGAAAACTTTGCAGTCGGATGCAACCGACGGCGTAATACTCCGTTCACAACGGATTAACAGCTGAAGGGAACAGAGTATTAAAAAAGTTGTTTACATACTTTTGAGCTGCTTTTTTTTTCATTTAACTGCTTTTTTGTTTTTATGTAGCTTGTCAGTTAGTAAATAATTGTAGTTTGGATTTATTATCATTGGATAGTTAAGAGTTGCAAGCTTAGTCTTGAGTTAACATTTTATAAATTTATGCACATTGATTGCATTTCATGGTGGGCAACAGAAAACACATTTATTGTTGGGCATACATAGGTATTTATATAGGTATGTGTTATATATTTAAAATACAGTATACTACTATCAAAAATAGAACAAAGAGAACTTTACGTTTAGGTTTTTTGTTGTTGGTTTTCTTTTTACGAGTTTTTAGCAATTTGTTTAACTTTTTTGGTGTAAGTTTTTATGTTCTTTTTTTTAATTTATCAATTTTATTTTATTTTGTATATTTAAGAATTTTTCTGTTTATTTTTTTTATTTATTTATTCTTATTTTTGTTGTACATACATACTCAATGCATGTAAATGATATTGAATGTTGTTGCTGCGCAGAAAGATGAAAGAGAGAAAAAAAACAACACAACACAGCAACAACAGCAACAACAAGAACAACGACAACAACATTGACAACAACAGTTGCAACTAACACGAGCAAAAATGGACATGTAAAAAACTAGAACAACATTTATTTGCTAGATATATATGTATATATATTTATTTGTATTTTGTATTTTTATTTATTTCTTTATTGGGACCAATAACGGTCGCATTGACTTGTAAATAGTTGAAATACCATTCAAATGTATGCATATTACATATACAAACATATAAATAAATACGTATACGTACACATGTATATATATAAAGATATATGCATATGTATATATATATATATTGTATGTATATTGAATAAGACTAATATTTTATATATTTGCAAATATATTTATGTACATTAAGCATTGAAAGTGAAAGTTAACTTTGGGTTACCGCACAGATTTCGAGTATTATTGAAACACACATTGGAAATCGATATACGTTAATTGGGCACATTGAGATATACATGTAGTACATATATGGTAATATGCAGCATATACGTATACGGTCGTATATGGGTAAATATATATGTATGTATATTTATTGTAAAAATACGCCACATACAAGAGTAGATAAATATGTATGTGAGTGGAATAGATGCACACGGTTATCGGGATCATCTAGCTTGACAGTTTCGTCAACGTTATCGACAGTGCTGTGCAACGTTCAACAACATACAGTGTTTAGCATTCATTTAATAACATTAAGCGAGCAGATTGTGAATTGACATTGCCAAATGCCATATAACTACACAAACATATATATATATATATGTATATATAGTATGTATATATATATTCATGCAAGTATATTGTATACTTATTAGAATACTTGATTGAAGCATACTTGATTGATTGCAATATTGACTGATTGCTGAATCTTTGCTGCCGAATTGCCAATTCTCTTTTTTTAAAGCTCTCAAATTTATTTTTCCGTTTTTATTTTCCTGCCACATTCCGCACAATTCAATTAGCAAAGTTTTTCACGCAATTTGCTGTCATTACGAAGTTCAACTCAAGTTTGAGTTTGTGTGTGGCGTCACACACATAAACATACACATAAAAGTTTGCACGCATGTACATTTAGTACATGTACATAAATAATTTGAACATCAATATATAACATAGTTGCATGATTATTATTATAATTAGATGTTAATTAGCATTCAGTTTTTTTTAAGCTCAAATTGCACATATGTAGTTACCACTTAAATCAATTTGTAAGTACATGCAGATTAGTTAAAGTTATTGTTGCACTTACAACATTGCTCGCAAAACGCCCGGGTGGCAATTTCAATATTGTTGAATACCTTACAAGAAGCTTTATATTATAAGTATTGGTATTATTATTATTTATATTATAATTAATATTATTACATATTATGGAACCTTAAGACCGTCTCCTAGTATCTCCTTGCATGGATCAAAGATTCTGCATTGACGAGTTGCACCAATTATGGGCGCAGAAAAAAAAAATCTACAACTAAAATCTTAATGGATCCCCAATTGGAGATGCTTTACAAAGTTTACTGCACATTTATATAACATTTATAACCATGATATAATTGATTAATATTTTCTTTTACCTCAACCCACCATATTCGATTGTATTCGTGCCTTACTTCATATGTATTCATTCCCAGTTGCGTATATATGTATCGGATATTGTATAGTTTGATATGGGCAACTCAATTTGTACATTACATGATTAGAAGCAGTTGGAAACATTTGCTTCGTATATTCTTAATACTTTATTTATTATTGTATACAAAAAAAAATTGTTTTTTTATAGCCATTTACTTTATTTATAGTTAGTTGACACATACATATTGGCTGATATTCTCAAAAATGATTCCACACCTAAAAAAATAGTTTGATTTGGATTTTTTCCTTTTTGCCATTTCTCAATACTGTCCTTCATCTGCCCTTCATCTTCAATTTGTATTAAATTTACTTTTTTTTTAATATTTCTTTGGTTTATGACGGAAAAAAATGTAAATACGCTTTGTAAATGTATATATTTAAATAGTTATCGAAATATGTTTGTATGTTTATATGTATTCTGTCCAAAGGTCATATGTAAATATATTGTTTTCGAAATATGTACGTTTTATATGTTTGTATGTCTTTAGGTCACAATTTGTAGGTAATTTGTCATTCGGTTTGCCTTCGCTACCTTTTCCCTGCCCTTCGATAATCACAAAACTCACCTGCAATGTTGCCTTAATATTGTAATCGTTATCGTTTTCGTTTCTCTGGTATTGCTATCAACTATCGTTACTACTACCAGTCACCGTTACTATTTACCATTACTATTTACCGTTACTATTTACCATTACTATTTACCGTTACTATTTACCATTACTATTTACCTTTACTATTTACCGTTACTATTACCTTTATTGTTTCAAATTACTGTTGTTGTACGTTTTTCCTTTTATTTCGTTTGTTTGGTTTTGTTTTTCATGTGTTTCCTGTGCTTATGATTTCGTTTTATTGTATTCGTGGTATTAGAGATGCAAGTAGCCCACTGAAAAGGTTTAAGATATATGATAGAAGATAAAATGTATTAGATAATATATAAATATAATATTCAGAACTACAAAAAAGATAAATACTATTATTATTCTTATATTAACAGTGAAAACTTAATAATAATGGAAAATTGCATTTTAAAGACTCCTCACCTTCTATTCTTCTGATCGCCTCTGTCTGCCTCCTATGCCCAACACTATTCGTCGTCGCTGCCCGTTTACTTGCGTCTCGTACCCCCGATCTATTTGACAAAGAGATCCTTAAGGGTGGCGCACAGAGAGGCATCGCACGTATCTTTGGAATCATCCTCGTCGCCCTTGCTAAACCAGTTGAGCGTAGAGCGCATGGCGCGTCCGGCCTGCGACTGAGCAGAGCTCGCAGCGGACTGACGAGTGCGTCGTGCCCCTCCAGAGCTGGCACTGCTGCTGCTGGCGCCCGAGTCCTTGGGTATAGCCCCCTTGCCGCTGCCACTGGCGTTGCCCGAACGGCTGCCAGAAGTGGATGTGGAAGCGCCGGCGGCACTGGTTGCGCCACTCATGCTGGCATTGGAGCTCTTGCGCAGAAATCCCTCGATGGCCGAGCCCAACATCGTGGCATCCACAATGTTCGCCTTGGTGGCATCTGCCCAGCTCTTCTTCTGCTTGCTGCGTGGCTTTAGCTTCGGCTTGCCAGAGTCGCCGGCAAGCGGATCCTTCTTCTGCAGCCGCTCCAGCATATCCTTTGACAGAGCCACGGCACTACTCTTGCTCCGCATGCTCTTCTTACGCGTGAGTGGCGTATGCCGTTTGCCAAACCAGCCCGATATGGCTGCCGAACTGTTGTCCTGTGCCTCGGTCACTAGCTGCTTGGCATTGTTCAAAATGGATACGTCAAAGCTGTTGGAGCGTGTCGAGCGGCCTGCGTTCGGATCCAGCAGCAGGCCCGATGACTGCGCGCCACTGGGTGTGGGTGTCGCGCTGGTGGTGCGACCGCGAGCTGCCTGTTGGAACGTATTGCTCAAGAAGGGACTGGTAGCACTGTTCCCAGTTGCCCCCGACGAGCTAGACGAACCGCCATCCGGATCTGGTCTGTGCGTATCAATGATCGAGCCGCTGCCCGAACCGGTTATCGAGCTAAAGATGCCGGCTATATCCGTCCGGCTGCCCAGTAAGCCCAGGCCGCTGCCGGACTTCTTGCGTCGCATCGATGCACGTGCCGATGGCGGCTGCGGCGAGACACTCGGCGGCTGCGGCTGCGGATGCTCCGAGCCACGACGCAATGTGCCAATGCCACCTACGCCCGGCGGGGGGCACTCTGAGTACCGTCGATTGGTATACCGTCTGCCTGGTGCCCCAGCGCCAACCTCATCGACCGTCTGCACCTCGCACACTTTTTCGTTGCTCGATGTCCAAAGCTTCAAGCGAGCCTTGCGCGACTGCAAATAAATGTCATCCATAATGTCCAGCTGCAAATTGTGTATGCTCCCAATCGGATCTGTCGATGGAGGTCCTGTGTTGCTCTCCCGACGCGAGTTCAATACACGGCTACTGCTGCAATAATTAAATGGAATGGTCAACAACTGGAACCGAATCCCATCGAGACCAACAATCGAGGCTAAGGCCTTCCTGATTCGCATTATCAAGATACTTGTCTTATGGAGACCTAACAAGACAATACAATAATCGCTTCCTATTTATTCCAGTAAAGGCCGGCTTAACTAATTTTGCCTTCAAGTATTATACACGTTCTACGTTTTTGATCATTGTGATCAAACGGAATTCTCAACTTTCCCTGATCCGGAATTTTATCTATATACTATGCGATAATAAGTTAAAACCAACAAAAGCTAGATAGTTATAGGAAAGTTCTCGGAATTTTAGCCTTCTTTGTACTAAGTGCCAGGAGTGCACATACGAAGTGCTCTACAAGCTCCTCTTTCCTTTCAGTTCGGCACTTCTTGAAGGGATATAAAATAAAATAAAATATTTGTATTCTATTACGAGAGTCATTTGCAAAAAGTTACAAGTAACAAGTATTTTACAAAGATATGTGAAGCTAAACGGATGATTTCAAAAGTTTTTCACGCCAAACCAGGGTTTCATTTGCTGCTACCGGGTCAAAGGTGGAAAGGGCATGTTTCCTGATCCCGAAACACCTCTGCAAACTTTACCTCTGCGTCTTGTTAAGCTTCCCACCGAACATGCGTGTCGCCGAATGGAAAAAGGAAAAACATCTACCTGGCTCGAAGCCAGGCCGACTTACCTATTGGTTGACGGATATGCGGCGACAGATTCGCGCCTAGAGCGTCCAAAGAGTGTGGTGGGCACCTTGGAGATGGTGACGACCGAGTGCCGACGGCCAGATGGAGCTGGGGCCTGTGAGAGTGTTGCCAAAAATGCGGCCTCTTTGGGCGATGGGCCGGAGCCCTCACCGCCGCGCTCGGAGAGACGACGCACCTGACTGGCGGTGATGCCGTCGGTGACCTGTTGTGAGGGCAGAGAATGCTTGCGAGCCTCGCGCGGATCACGCCATGGCGATAGCAAATACGGATTAACGGGCGAGTCAATGTCCAGACTGGCACGATTCGAGAATGTCTCTGAGCTCTCCGGCTCAAGTTCTTCGGGCAAATTTGATTCCTCGACAACAATAAGCGGCTCCTGCTGAACGCTGTGTACGGCATGCGCCTGTGGATGCGGATGTGGATGTGGAAGTCCTGGCCCATGGCCAGCGCCACCGCCGAAGCGTACAAATGGCGAACCACGCAAGCGTAGCGCATCTGTATCAAAAGAGAAATAGTTGCCAAATTAAAGGTGAATCCGTGAATCCCACATGGACGTGCAAAAGTGTGTTGTGGTCGTCGTTGTTCTTGGCGTTCTTCTATTTAGTTCATTTCGCACACTTACCCATTTCTCACAGCTGCTCAATTGGTAGCCAGTTGGGAATACGCTCGTCCTGTGTGCGTGTCCTAGCTGCAAATCAAGAGAAAGAAGCCACGCATTAAATAAGTATGCTATACAAATGTGTGCACAAGATTCTGTGTTCGTGTGAGTGTGCGTGCAGCAGGTTATATAAAGTCAGCCTGTTCATTATTCTTGCTACAAATTGCAAATGGCAGAAAAATCATGCATCAAAGTAATTAACGCTTTTGCGACGCCATCAACATAGCCACTGCCGCTATCTTGGGATTTGACATTTTGCTATATCTGCTGCTATATGTTATACAGCTATAGCTGGCTCCCGCTTGCCACAACAACGTCACATAGTGTGTCTCTCTGCGCGTGTGTGTATGCGTGGGCACACACACATTGGCCATAATGAGCATAAAATTATGCGAAAGTTAAAATGAAATTTTGCTGTTACTCAAATACCGCAAGAGTTTGCATTTACGTCGCTCTGCGCCATGGACAACTGCTGGCAATCCGCCCATTTTCATACCTCAGTCAACCGGCTTCCCAGTTGGCTAAACCATCTCAACCCCCCGCTCTTCCCTGTGACCACGCGCACACTGTACCTGTACCCACTTATCACCCACAGGAACTTTCGCTTTGACACGAGTTTTCAGCGGCAACGACCATGATGGCAATTTGGGGCATGTCAGTTGGCAGCTGTAACTGGACTCTGTTGGGGATGCCGCAGCAGGTGTAAATATGACAACGCGCTTAAATAATTATAAAGTTTATAGTGTTTTAGGCACTTGAGCGACAGAGTGAGAAAATTCAACAAATTACCTTTTACAACTAACACCAAATTAACGACCTTTGATTTCTGGGAAAACAGAATGGATAAACTCGAGAAACCAAATTTTAAAAAATTTCTATGATTATATCAACTCTATTGCTGGCTGATTAGCTGACTGACTGACTGATTGACTGAGTGATTGAGTGACTGATTAAGTAACTGATGGACTGACTGAGTGATAGACTGACTGACTGACTCACTTTCATATTGTCTGATTGACTAAATGTCTGACTGATTGAGTGACTGATTAAGTAACTGATGGACTGACTGAGTGATAGACTGACTGACTGACTCCCATTTATATTGTCTGATTGACTAAATGTCTGACTGATTGACTGACTAACACACTGACTTAGTGATTAAGTGACTAACTAGCTGACAGACTTATTGACTGATTGATTAGCTAATTGGCTGTCTAACAGATGGACTAACTGCTTGATTCTCTGACTGACTGAGTGATTGACTGAATAACTGGCTGGTAATGAATACTGTAATTAACTAACTGACAGAGTGATTGACTAAATGTCTTATTGACTGACTAACTGGCTCACTTATTGGCTAATTGACTCACTGAGAGACTGACTGAATGATTCACTGACTGATTGAATAACTAACTAATTCTTTATTGACTGATTGATTGGCTTACTAGCTGACTGACTGACTGCCTGACTGAGCGATTGACTAACTGGTTCTGATCACAGTAATTATAGGATAGGAAACGATTATACAAAACTTTTTTGTTTGCCATCCAAATCAATGATAACTAATTTCCAAAAATATTTATGGAAAATAGATTTAAGACTTGTTTCGCAATAGCAAATCATTATTAGAAATTAATGAATCGATTTAGAAAATCCACGCTACGGCAAAAAAACGGCTGATTGTCACATCTGTGAAATGCTTTCTAATATCTTTGTGAAGAGGCTTTAAATAATGCACGGGAGTGAAATATTTAATTTGAAGCAAACAAATTGCTCCGAGCTAAGCTGGGTAAATCAATATGTCTAACTAGCTATGCCTAATATGAATTCGTGCCGACCCTGTGCTTTTGATCTGTCTCTTATCCTTTTAACATCTAATTTATATTTGTAAAGCTGGTAATTTAAATTTGAATTTCAGACCATTTAATTTAATTCAGACCATTTAAATAATAAATGAATCCGAAAAGTGCAAGTCCACTCAAATGACCCAAGGCAATGTGCGCTTGTATGTCATATATCATTTTTATAATCTCCAGTTGACATCCTTAAAGATTTATTGCAGGGGGTTGCTTCTGTCAAGTTATTTAATCTTTAATTAATTAATTGAAGCTCTTATTTTTTAGTCACGTTTGACATAACAAACGCACCTACTGTTCTTTGAAAAGTCTGCAACTGACACAAGAAAGCTTTTACATAATTAAACAGAAACTTTTTAGCAAAGACTTTCGCAATGATTCTATTGCGAATTGTTTGCTTAACGTTCAACTTTTACCACTTTTTCGTCTAAAACTGCAATTTCCAATTTGTTCCATTTAACTGACATATGCACGTTCCAGGTGTGGCCAACCAAGTTTTATACCCTTGCTGAGGCTATTATCATGTTGTCACGAAATCTGTTACGCACAGAAGAAACATTTGCTAAACAGGGCCGCAAGTCCAACAAATTTTAAGTTCGAGCCGTGGTTAAAGATTCAGCTTGTGAACCTGGCTGCTCACATATTTTAAGCCTTGTTTTCTCATAAAAAAAAAAACAAAAAATATATGTGTTGCTAACGTAACAATCGTAACAGATTAAAAGGAATTTGTTTAACATGGGACAAGTTTATTATTTAGCTCCCTGCATTTGTAGGTCGCCCGTGAACTTGTCGCTCAGTCGCGTTCTCATTAGGCTTGTAAACTGTCAATCAGCACCAAAGTGTTCGCTTTGTGTTAAAGCTAAACTCAATAAGGGCGTCAATGGAATTGACAAGTGCTGCGGTTGCATGCAAATACGCCCACAACAAATTCACCAGCGACCTTTGGACAACGCCCAATTGACAAGCGGGTCCTGTGGGCTCTATTGTGTGTACCACACCGAATGCATGACTCCATTGTAATTCTATGCGATGCGGTGGTCCATGTGTACACACAAAGACTTTAATAAACAACTAAGAGGGCTCTAGGCGCGAGTGCCCGACCAGTGTATCCCCTTCTCTCCTCTGCTCCACACTATATGTCAAATTTCCTGGCCCAAATATGTCGCCGAAATTGCTTTTACACATGGAGAAAGATATCGAGTCCTGAGCTGTTAGCGATGTCAGACGGCATGGAACTGGACATAGACACGGACCAAGTCGGCAAAGCTTGTCGTCCTGATCAAGCATATACATATATACATATATATTTTCTCCGGTCGGTGATGCTTTGTTACTGCCTGCTGCATGCATTTCCACAAAACCAGTCTAAGCTTTTTGCCCTTTTTCAATGGGCTCCACTGCAAAAAAAAAGTGTTGGGCAACATATTTTTGGAGTGGAGTGGGGGGCTGGTGGTTTTTTTTTTTTGTGGGTCCACTGAATGGCACATCAATTGCTTTGGTCCGGAGGCGCGTGACAGGCCCTCTGATCCTTATTAGATACAAAATGTCGAAAAGTTCCTTGCCCGCTTCAGTGAACTCTGCTTTCCACCACCATTTGCCCAGTTTCCTCGACGAATCAAGCGCCATTTGCATGTGTATTTAGTCGGTTGCGTCGAATAGTATTCCGATTGATTGATTGAGTGATTGACTCGTTGACCAGATGTCAGACAAACCGATGTGACCGATTGACCGATTGACAGATGGACAGATTGACGCTGCGTTGACAGATTGACGCAGCTGTGACAGCAGTTGCATGTCCCATGCTCTTCCGTTCCCTGTACCCTGTGCCCATTGAAACTTGCTAAAACGGGTAGGATAGTTTTATGCAAATCGAGGTAACAGGCAGAAGGAAGCAGCTCCGACACGAGAGTGTACAGGACGACAAACTGAGTCAATCAGATACAGTCCGTCCAATAATCCGTCCGCTTGTCCGTCTTTTGTCCCACATAATCAATCAGTTGGTGTAGGGTTCAGATTTGAGGCTATGCTTAGATCAGTTTCTGCGAGTAGTATAAGATTATATCAAGGTGGATGAGTGCATTTACTAAAGTTTAGCGTATCTTCTAGTCGAGTACACCCGAATCGAGTGCTCTGAGTTGTTCTCCACTTTGCCCTGTTTTGTTCTTTTCTGTGCTGTTCTCCTTGTGCCTCTGCTTGCGTTTTTGCTGACCTGCTGCATCCTGGTTGACTACCCGTCCGCCCACTCAATTTTATTTAAGCTTTATTTAATGGACTCTGCAAAAAGTTTACAAATCACTTTGACAACCAGTTAAAATGTGAAAGGGAGTAGAAACCACTTCGTATGAATTACCGATAAGTCCTTTATCGTATGGCATTAACTGTGTGTTCTGCACACAGAAATTAAAACAAAAATAATGTGTAATGTGGCTGTACTTAAAAAAACTGCTAGAAAACTGCAGTTAACAGGCAGCCGAGCCAATTTATCGAATCAGTTGGGCTCATAAAAGCACACTGAACAAAAATAGTCCAAAGTCCTGCTCCTAGCGGGGAAAAGCCAACTGTAAAAAACCCTACCACTAAATACAGATGCCGGCATCAGAAGGGGTCCAATTTGATAACTGGTCGAATTTAGCTCGGACTAACCTTGACTAGTTCTCTATATCTTCTGTCACTAAGCGTAAGACCCTTCCTTCTACTTCGTCATCTCTGTAGCTGCGACAAAAGTCGTTGTGTGTGGCTTTAAGTCTCGGAGCATGTATTGGTGGCCTGTTAGATGGGGCTTTACTTTATATAGGACCTAGTTTGTCGTGCTATGCGACAGCATAGTGTATTCTGCCTTTAACTTTGAAATGTTCTCAAAGAAGGAGCTAAGCAGTTGCCAAGGGCACCCATCTTTATCTGAAAGAAGGGTCTCAGTACTGCCTAGTCCAGCTAACTAACTCCGTTATGCAGTTATCCGTGGTTTTACTGCTTAACCATCTCGTGTAAAGATTTGTGGTAGTTAACGACGTAGTCTTCTACAGATTTGATTATTACTGCTGGCGACTCACTTTTAACATGTACTGATTTTAAAACAGTCTGAGAACTTCATTGAATTCAAGTACTGTGACCAGGGAGAGGCTGCAATGATCTGGCAGCCTAAATTATGCTTGAAAATTGAGCTGCGTGGAGTAAACACTCGGCTATCTAGTTTGGATGTCGATGTAAAATGCCCTGACTACGGCATGGCCTGGAATGTTGCATACCCAGACCTCTCTCGAGAAATGTGTGTATCGATGAATGCAGCAATCAGTTTTCGCCGGAATAATGCTGTTGTGCTTCGGAATGGACGAGTGCTCTTTGTGATTTTATTTCCCGTGGTCAAAGTCTTTGCAGCGAATCGCTGCCAGCATGGCCAGCTATTTGCTATAATGTTCTAGAGATTGGATGCATGCTGCAAAAAGCTCCTGAGATACTTAGCTTTGACATCCTATATGCTCTATTTGACTGCTAGGGCAAACTAAATCAAACGAAACTAAGAACACGTAACTTAACTTTATGGTTGTTATACATCTGTAGAGGACAATCGTTGTCTTTTTACACTATTTCTGAGTGTTTAGACTCCTATTCAGTTGCATGTCTCAAGTATTTCTTGAATTTTCTTGTGAAAAGAACAAGTTTCTTTTTTGCAATATTGACCCCTAGACCGCACTTAGCAGTTCAGTTGGCCAATTGCAATAGTTTTCCTGTCATCGGGCCCCACAGCGTCCGAAGATATTTCCCGTGAAGATGATGGGAACTCCGTCCGCATAGGCAGCTATCTGCCAGAATAAACATCTCTTTCCGACCCACTTTTTATATTGCATAGTAGGTTGTTTACATAATGAAAGAAAAATGAATTTCTTTTGGAATGTTCAACGATTCAAAGCAGTTGCCAAGAACAATATCTCTTGAATTTATTAAAGGCCATGCACAGATAGTTTTGCTCTTTGCCATTTACAATTCAATTTGAGACACTTTTGTTGACTTTTAGCCTAAAAACAGAGCCGGAATTCACTTTTTATTCATTGAGTGTTTTAATTTAATTATCTACTTAATTACCCGACAGCTCTTCCGCAGAATTTATAGTTCCCAGTAGTGAGCAGCAATAGACATGTACCCAAATACTTTCAATATTTTATATTTTATGGCACAATGGAATCAGTGGAACTACTTTGGTGTGATTTGGCAAACAAAATTCGTAATAAAGCTACAGCTCTTGGTTCCAAGCTACTAAATATTGGCCTTCACATGCATCCATAAAAATTCAGTATTTAAAGACAAAATCACTACAGAGTAGGATCGTTTCTAACGGAGTCATAAAGGATTTTTGTTTATAATTTTTTTGTGTTGCAAACAATATTTAAAGAAAACGTAGCTAATTGTCTGACATTTCTCGGAATATAATTGAAGCTAATGCAGTTCGAGTTCAAAGGAAAACGAGACCCAAGATTTTATTTCTTATAAAATGTAACAATTTAAGGTTTCATAAACTGGAAGTTAATTATTAAGCAAGAGCAAAAGTTGGAATTTTAAAAACTTTTGATATTTAAGGTATGTCTTTCACATATGCTCGATTATTAATTAGCTCAAAGAAAAAGGTTAGAATTGTGGAATTCCACATTGGTATTTATTAACAAGTGAGATGCTCTAGTCGGAAGCTCCCGACTAGGGAATACCCTGCACCCTCTTCTACCAACACCAAATTCAGCTCGCGCTACGGGCTCGGTTGCTTCAACAGTAAATGTACAAAAAAAATTATTCCTCGATAGGTCTCGAGCTCGCAACTGACCGCACCATTTGCAAACTCAACAGCCACACCAAGAAATGAGTCTTAATGAGAAACGGATTAAAATAGCAGCACAGAAAACAATACAATCGCAATTGCAATTCTGTTGATCGAATTCAAAGAAGACGCGAATGAACGTGTGTGTGTACATGTATACAGGAATACTTGCAATTTGCGCTAGCCGCCGCAAACACGAGGCCAGCCAAAACACATTTTCGTAATTAACTTTTGTGTTTCTTGACCGATCTTAATGAAATTTTCAGCAGTAGATCTTATTGTACAATAGAATAATCGTGTATTCTCAAAATGACAATTTCATTAAAATTGTGCCTTAAGCTGGTGGGCAATACAAGTTGGAGTTTTTACTTGATTTATAGCTAGCTATATGGTGATAGCAGGTAGGTGGCGATAGCCATAAAATGAAAGATGCTTGATATATATATATATATATATATATATATATATATATATATATATATATATATATATATATATATATATATATATATATATATATGAAATTTGGACCGTAGGCCCTCCTAGTGCCCGCGCAGTACGAGTTTGGTTCCGATAATCGATAACTTGCTCTGTTTCCAAGTAATCGATCAACATCGATATCGAAATCGTTTTTTTTTATCAAATCTCTAGGTTTTAAGAGTTAGAGTCACCAAAGTTGACATGTAGCTTCTAGAATATATATATATATATATATATATATATAGGAGGGCCTACGGTCCAAATTTCAAGTCTCTAGCTCTTATAGGTTCTGATATCCTTGCGTTCATACATACGAACGGACGGACGGACAGACAGACGAACATGGCTAGATCGACTCGGCTGTTGATGCTGATCAAGAATATATACACTTTATGGGGTCGGAGATGTTTCCTTCTGCCTGTTACATACATTTGCACAGATACATTATACCCTTATTATCCATTTTTAATGTTTTCATGGTATACAAATCTAAGACTAGTTATCAACATTTATCAAGCTCATGGCATGCGTGCATCACCAAAAATAACGCCCACACATGCCTACATGCCCACACACACGCACCCACACACGCACCCACACACGCACCCACACTCACACCCACACAGCCACATGCATAGAAAGTCAGTTAAGGGCTTTCCGTTTCGCAATTTCGCATAGCCATGACAATTGAAATGACGGAAAAATTTGGTTCGACCACAGAGTCTGTGCCAGTCAGCATGGTATTTTGGTACGTTGAGGACAACAAAAACTTTCAAGTACATCCAGCTTTTAAGTCATCGTTAACTGGTTTTTCTGGCTATCAGGTGGTCACAGTCGCTCTGGCTCTGGCTCTGCGGCTGCTGCTAGTTTCGGGTTGAGCAATTTTCTCGACAATTTGCCAAACAGGCTGCAGCTTTGGTGAGGTAAAAAAAAAGTAACCACTCATGGATACATGTATACATATATGTTGTCCAAGAGATATCATCTGCTGTTGCTACTGCTGCTGCTGCTGCTCGCCCAGATCATTGTGCACAGAAATTCTGTTTGTTTCGCTCTTCTGCATTTTGCACCTGCGAAAATATTTTCCTAATTTCAAAATCCTCGAGCGTGTGAGGCTGCTGTGTTAGTGGGCGTTGTTGTCGGTGGAGTCACTAAGCTCACCTAATTGCGGCTTTCCCCACTGACTATGACATGCAGTTGGGAGTTGGAGCAACCGCATCAACAATTCTATAGTATTTAGCAACAGCCAGCCATTGCCATGCAACCGCAACCCCCACACACACACGCACTCCCCGTATGCCCCCTCTGCATGCACAATCCTTTTGAAAAACACTCGACAGCAACAAGCATGACAGCTTTAATGAGAGCACACGCCTACACAGACACAGACACACGCATAGACAGCTTTTGGTCGTGTTCATTATAATGCTGCTGTTGACGGGCCTCGGCCAAAGCAAATGCAACTAGCCGTCTTAAGACGCCTGACGGAGCCGACCCTAATTCTCTGATTTTCACAAAGAAACTTTAAGCCGATTATATCTATATAAAGGTAGACTTACGCATATGAGTGTGGCTTTTGAACCATTTTAGAGCCGATTTTAAATTAGTTAAATGTCTTTAGCATCAGCCTCAAAGCTTCAGCACATTGCATTTAATAAGCCCATGTATTTACTGCCTGCACCCATTGAAAATGGGTAAATGTATATTCTGTCCTTCCACTTTCCTAGTCTCGATAAATATCGATTCGAGACATATTGCTTAGAGCATATATGCGCTTTGGTATATACGCTTGCTTGGCTTTAGCACCGATAATTTAACACAGATCGAACTGTAAATACCGAAGTGAGTCAAGAATGCATTTACTATACATAGTATAAGGCAAAGCAAAAAAGAAGCACAGCCGCATCATGAGGTGCGCATATTCAACGATTTTTGTGAAAATTCTTTAGGTAGATTGAATTTTGGCAGGTGCCTGAAAAATGAGCAGACAAATCGTGTCCAAAATTTGAAGCAAAAAACAAGGCCGACAAATACGAGATAGTGTATGCAAAAAATATTAAGCTAAAATGCTTCTCATGGTAGTTTGGCGCTGGGCTGAGGGTATATCCCAGTGGGTAACTTCCGGCTGAAGCACTCTTGTTTGTTTTTTTAATCGGCTTATGTCATAACCCATGAGAATTTAATTGTCAGAGGTAAGGCTGTAAAAATATTTACTTTTAATAACTTTTACATATTTCAACTATTTTTAGCAAGCTTTGTAGTATATTAAAGAAAAAAAAGATTGTCTCACTGGGCAAATGAAATTTAAAGCCAAATTTCAGTTATTCACACATTCAAACCTTGATTTGTCAGGTATTTACAGAATTTAAATGAATCAATTTTAATTAAAGCCGACAATTGTCAGTTGTAGTGAATGTTTCTGCACGCCAAATTGGGTTCTATCCAAATATGATGCCCCACACATATGGTTAGATGAATGCAAAGGTTGGGTCGAAAGTAATTGATACTTTGGTTCTGGGTCTACCTAAAAAGCTTTTCGCTTTGTAAATAAATAGTTTTGAAGTAAACCAAAATTCGGAATTGTGCGTATAATAATACAGAATATTTTAATTTGTGTAATGCACAAATCACATGATAAGTTCAGGCTTATATATAATCAGATGAAAGCTTTAGATCTTTTAAAATCAATTATATCCTGTACTCATACATAGTTGACCACTTAAATTTAAATACTGGCTACTAGTTTGTTGAGGAAGAGCGAAGCACCTAAGCAAAAACATATTGCATGCTTTGGGGTTTGCTGACTTCGAGAGGCTAACCCTAGAGTCGATGGCAAAGTCTGCTGTTGATAGAATCGGTCCCACTGCGAGTACGAAGCTGTAGACGGTATCCAGGAGTACCTTCATCATCTAGACAGCTGGGCTAAGAGATGGAATATTAAAATAAACAGCTCCAAATGCACAAATGTGTGCTTCGCCCTGAGGAAAAGTGTGCCTCCAGCTGTGCAGCTCTGCGGCGACACCGTACCACAGAGCAATAAAGTTAAATATATAGGATTGCTCTTCGACCAGCGACTAACTTTCAGATTCCACATCACATCAGTGGTTAATAGTTGCCGAACCAACATCGCCAACCAACATCGCCAGACAAACTGTTCACTTTTTGTGCTTATACCTTGTTATGGTGGTTTAGAGTGGCGACGTTTAGCTCAATTTGGTGAACAAGTTCAATAGCTCATTTCAAAGTTGTAAGCTAAATCTTTCATTAAGGTTTACTCGTTCAGTTAGTCATGAACGTTATACTGCGTACTCGTTCATTGTGCTGTTATGCAGTCTGTCCAAAGCGAATCATTTTCATCAGTGAACGGCTCATAAATAATAATAAATCTTATTTAATAATTAATTTATTTTTATCAAATTTGTTTCTTTATTTCATATATGAATGGTGTTACTCCTTTTTAACCAATTTAATGGAATTATTAAAACTTTGTTTATGTAATAAATTTAAACTTCAACATTTGATTATTTCATTAATTAATTCATAGGCTCTATAGAATCATTAACCATGCAACTTAAATGGGACAGCTAGAACAAAAAAAAGTAAGCCGTTCATATTCTGTGCGTCAGGTCCCACATCGACTTCGTTTTTGTTGGGGTCCATAACACACTCACTTCAACAAGGACCAAGAGAATTGGAGAGCCATACAGGAAGCTGCTTTGGCTAGCTCTCAGTGCTCTCTCATTTCTCTTTTTGAACATCTAAAAACCCGAAAAAGTCAGCAAAATCAATCGACTGAAGAACAGAACGATTGAATAAAACGATTGATTTGATTTACTTAAAGCATTTATAGATTCGCTCAGTCGAACTTGGTCTGAACTAAACGATAGACAACTCTATTGTGCATGCACCACGAGCCAGCCAGCTTCGAATTTAGTTTACTCTAAAGCAGGTCACTAAAAACATTTTATCACATTTATTATTTGATTTGAAAGCAACTGCTGTGGCAAGGACACGAACAATGGCAATGGCAATGGCAATGGCAATGGCAATGGCAATGGCAATGGCAATGACGGTGGCTTGCTGCTGGCCCTGGCGTTGAGCTGCATTCCAGAACTGACCAGAATCGGATTGGAAGTAGCTTTTACAGCACGCGCTCTCACGTTGCATTTGATAAACAAAGCCAAAGAAAGCCAGCTGCAGACCTCTGCAGCCGTTGAGTTCATTGCAATTTTTTTTCTGTTTTTTTTTCGGTTGAACAACAATGTTATGCCCACGCGCCTAGAAGGGCACACAAACCCAATCTTCTATGCAGTAGCAGTCTGCATTACATTTGCATTTTATGCTTTTGGTGAGTTGCATTGTTTTCTCGCATAATACAAAGCAGCCACAATTTATAACTGGGAAAAAAAGTTGCTGTAAATAGTTGCAACTGTGTGTTATTTGATTTGAAGGTGTTTGTGTGTGTGTGGGGGGCGTGGGTGTGCGGCAGCACTAATACATTAGCGCGGCAAGCGGAAACGGATATGTCACACATTTGCTGCTGTTGGCAACATTGTACCGAGGCCTCGATGGAGACGGCGTTGATGGCGTCAGGGGCGAAGGAAGCCGCTGGCAGGAAGCGAAGCGAAAATAGCAATCAAAACTTAACTGAATTGCAGCACATGGCAGAGCAGCATCAACTAACCAACCAACATGCATACACACACCCACACGCAACACACCTTCAAAGTTGGTTTGCCGTTGAACGAATTAACAAGTAAATGCATTTGACACAGGCAGCAACAGGAACTGTAGCAGCAGCAGCAGAAACTGGCTATAAATAAAGAGGAAGAAAAAAAAATATAGCTAAAAGTTATACAGGTCGGAGAAGAAGCTCAAATACTCTTGCCCATGAATTTTGAGCACGTGTAAAAGATGCCTATATCGACTTTATGTTCACTTTTTATATTGCAAATGCTTAGATATTATATACGCAACAAATGAGTCCAGTTCTCAATTTGCTTTATCTCTAAATATATTATTTTTAGATTTTGTGCTAAACTTCGTTTCCCATCAAATATTTGTTGTTTTTCTTTTTTTCAAAAGATTGCTTTTGAGTTTACGGCATGCAAGGTAATTGGCAAAATAATTTTTGTTCTCCTATTCATTATATGCGGAAGCAATTGCGGCCTTCACCGTTGCAACTTCTATTGCATTCAATTAATCACCAAACAAATGAATGGAAACCAGCTGTTTTAGCTTTAAAAATGTTATCGATTAGGAATCCAAATGATTCAAAAAAGATGCGAATCGATTGGGACTCACTCGAAAACAAATCAGATTTTGCTGTTCAAATCTTAAATATAGATAATATATTGTGAAAAAGTTTATAAATGCGGAAGAGAATGTGACCCATAAATATAATACTATTTTTCATAAAGTCATTTATCTATTCTATATTCTATGTCGAGTGAAGGGAATACCACAATTAGTATATCAAATTAAGAGATATGTAGAAATATAAGATCGTAAGGAAATACCACAATTAGATTGTATATCGAGGTAGGAGAAATGAAAATATATAAGATCGTAATTAGATTGTATATCACAATCAGATTGCATATCGAGCTAAGAGATATATAGAAATATAATATGGGAGGGGAATACCACAATAAGATTGCATATAGAGTTTAAAGAAATGTAGAAATATAAGATCGTAAGAGGAATAGCAAAATTTTTAAAAATATAAAGAGTGCTGAACCAATGTTATTTTAACAGATGCACACATGCCATTTCATTAATTGGCAAGTTGCTACTATTACTGGAATAGCCAGCGGAGAACTCATCAAATTACACCATTGCCATGCACTTCGATAGCATAAGCATTTTACAGAGTCATCAATCTGAGTCACGTCTATGGCAAGCGAGTTGCATGCATTTGGCCAGGCCCCAGTGCAAAATTGTAGTACTCCAAACTGCCATTCACTGCCCCATCTCGTTCTCTTTTTCTGGCTGCCATTCTATCCCTATCTCTCTATCCCTATCTCTATCGCTCACTATGCCTCTTTATTAGACGCAGTGGAGGGACTTGCTGGCCAGGCCCTGACTCTGGCTTTGAATCGTTAACAGCCACCCCCAAACCCAAACAGAGCCAACCCGAACAGATCAGAACATACAAATTCGCTGCCATTGAGTTGACGTCGGCATTGACATTGGTGTTGGTATTGGTATTGGTATTGGTATTGGTATTGGGATAGGTATTGGCATTGGTATTGGTATTGGTATTGGTATTGGTATTGGTATTGGTATTGGTATTGGTATTGGTATTGGTATTGGTAATGGTATAGGCATTGGTATTGGTATTGGTATTGGTTCGCCTTTCTGGCCCACGGAAGCTGCATTCAATTGAATCAAATTGAATTCAATTGAATTCGCATGTTGTTCATTGAATTTTGCAGATTATGGCTAAAAATAATTTTAATTTCACAGAAGCCGTGTCGAGTTCCGACCCGAACCGAACCGAATTAAACCGAACTAAACCGAACTGAACTGAACCGCATCAAGTAGAGAACAAGAGAGTATAAGCCAGCCAGAGCTGTCCATCATTTGGCTGGCATTCACATTTGTCGTGGCATTTTTCAGCTCTATCCTTTTGTTAATTAAACCTGGTTGATAATTAAAAATTCAGCTGCTGGCGTACGCATGGTCAACCGGTTTGTTCACAGGTTTTGTCGCTGGCACCACTAGCACCGTCGACACCACTGTGTAAGCCGCTTAAACGCCAAACAATGCGGGCTTACTGCCTGACAGTGCCATAGTTGGTGACCGCCTTTCGGGCTTATTCAGTGCTCCATTGTCTGGCCCAATGCCAGGCAACGCTGCGTATGTGCAATGCTGCGTATACGCAATAGCATTTAGCATTTCGCATTTCACATTTAACATTTGGCATTTGGACAACCCGCTGCCTCTGTCTCTGTCTCTGGCTCTGCCTCTGGCTCCTGTCCTTTCCTTGATGTTGTTCGTCATTAGCCTACACACACTAGTCGCATGCATGAATTGCGATTTGACAGCACTTTTGGATGCTCAATGCCTTTATGGCATTATATCGCTGAATATTATATTTCAGTTTTAATTAAAGTCGCTTTGCCAACTTTTCTTTTTTTTTTTGATCAATCAATTACATGCGCCACACACATGCTATCAACGTGCGTGGGCTTCACATGCGTGTGAGTTCGTGGGCCTGAACGTAGTCGTGGGCGTTTGGGTCGGCATGAACATGAGCGTAGATGTGCTCCAAGCTGCATGTTGCAAGCGTCGCAATATAGAAAAAATAATAATATATATACACTTGTGTGTACACAAAGAACACATGAGATTGAATGTCAAAGCCAGCTTTTGATGCTTTTGCGAAGCCATAAACCAGCTGATGAGCAGCCTTCTCTCCATTAAAGCAGATCAATTTAAGACACTGTCAGTACAATTTATTTTTGCAATACTACGCATAATAAGCCAGCTCTGAAATGCATGCCAGCATGGCTTATACAAATAGTAATAATAATTAAAAATAATAATAATAAATTGTAATTTAATAAGTTAGCCCACATGTTTATTTATGCCACTTATAACTATTTGTCCAGATCCTAAAGGGGGTTGCCAGCGTCTGACCTCAATTAAGAACATTCTTATATCTCTTGAGCTCCTTTGCAGAAATTGCCTGTCTTAATTTGTTAGCATTTTTCAGAGATTATAAAAGGTAGACAGAAATCTTTAGAGTTTTCGGAGAGGGTTTGCTTGCAAAACTCTCAAGAAAACCTTCGGCGACAAAGAGAGATTTAGTTTGCCAACCGATTCAATTGTCAATTTTAACAATTTAATTTATACAAAATACACTCCAAATAGAGTCATTAATTAAATAAATAAAATAAAAACTATAAACAAATTTAAAACAATTTATAGAAAGTTGGCAGAATTGTAGCGGATGGCTTAGGTGGCGGCTTAGACTACCCAATTCTACCTAAAGAATCAATATTCTCTTTTTGCTACACATTGGTTTTATTTAATATATTTTCTGCATCAGTTTTTGTTGACTTGACAAAATGCTGAGAGCTTAAGTCCAACCAAACTAAATTTTCGTATCAGCAAGAATTGGTTTGGGTTTGGAATTTGGTTGACAGAGAATTCTGTATCAGCCGCATATACCCCACTTTTTGGATAACAATTCCCACTTCCACCCAAAAAAATTTGTATTTTAAAATGCAAATTTCGCTCTCGCTTATGTGTGCGAGTATTTGGGATTATTTTAACAATTGAGCACATTTTGCAATGGATATCCGACGTTTTTACTTTGTAAACAGTGTATTAAAATGTTAATAGCAAATAGTATTTTTTACCTGTCGCATTGTTATTTGATTTTGTGAATATTTTATGTTGTGTGCGTAATGTGCGGCTCATCAAAATCAATTAACCAAATAAAAGCAAGTGCAAATAACGAGCGTAATACAATGTTAAATGATATTTATCAAGATGAAAAAACAATAAATGGAAGAAAGAAAAACAACAATAAATGCAGAAATGCGAATGCTTAAATAAATAATAAATTGTAATGAAATAATTTTGCATGTTCGTTAAATTCAAATGCCCAGCTAAATGCATAATTTATCAATTAATTGTCGTCAATAAACAAAGTAGTATTTATTATTTATTGGTGTATGTTCTTTGCGTCAAATTACAAGCATTGTTCAATGCATAAATATGACATATGACATTGTAATTAATTATTATTAATCAGCAGGCTCTGCTGCCCCTATCCGGCCTCCGCTGCAGCATCACCTGAGCAGCAATACTGAAAATTGGCAATATGAATTTCTAAATAACCAACTTCCTACGGCTGTAGCACGTTGCAAGCCGCAACACTTCCGCCGGCTGTGGTGTGCTGCGGATGTGGCTGCTTCTTGGCCTTGGCGCAGTGCTCTCGCATCGCCGGTTAGAATTCTGACTGCTTTCATTTAATTAAAAATGTATTACGTCCCCTTGAGCGGGCAACCAGTTCTTGTTGTTTCCCCCTCTCTCTTTCGCTCTCTCTCTCTCTCTCTCTCGCTTACACTCTCTTACGCTTCTACACACAGCGCCTTGATTGACATTTAGACATTTAGAGTGAAAGCTGCAAAAAATCAACATTATTTTGTTCTGTTTGCTCCGTAGCAAGCGCAAAAGCAAAACAAATACATAATAATAGAAATTTGCTAACCCAACACCAGAATCAGCACACACACACACACACACTACAACACCCTGTGGGTTATAGCCCACTCCCATTTTGGATGGTGAAAGGGGCAAGCGCATGTGTACATACGAGTACAAATGTGAAAGTTGATTTTGTGTATTTCCGCAAAACGTTTTCATCACACATTCGCCTGGTCTCTCTTTCACAAATCGATTGAACAATTTATGAATCAGTTTTCATTTGTTGAATTTTAAACTGGAATCTTTTCATTCTACTCAAACGACAATATGTGCGTATTTAATCATGGCTGTAGGCCATTTTGTTTATTATTATTATTTTATGATTAAAATATCTGAGGTAAAATATAACTCCTAATTTATTATTGCCCGCTCTAAATTAGATGTCTACCAAAAATAGATTGATAAATACGACGGCTGGGATTAACGTTATCTATATCTGGGTCTGCCTTAAAAGTTTTCTGTTTTGAACCAAGCCCTCTTTAGAAAGCAAATCAGGTTTTGGTTAAGGTTCACTTTATAACAATAGATGGGAATTCCGGCCGCGAACTAGTTCGGATCAAGCCCGGATTGCAGCCTTGTATGTACTAGCATGAGCCCATCCGATATGGTCTTAAAAGTATATAAGAGTCAGCTATAAAATAACATATAGATCAAAAGCCAGCTATACTTCTGTGAGCTTGAGTCAACTAGACTGCAAATTCAAAAAAGTTTTTAGCGAAAATACGTTGAAAGCATTTATAAATTTGAAGTTTTCTTTGCAAAAATGATTTGAATCGCAATATTTTTATTGAATTCTCTTTAACGTTTTACGAAGTTTGGCAAGAAGAAAGCATTTTCCAAGCCGGCGTACAAAAATGTGAGAGCATAAAATAAATTTGTTGAATATTACAGCAGTGCTAGTGCCTAGAATTGGCTTGGAGGCCCTCGATGTGCCCCACGCTCCGCTGGTTGACCAACAGATGCCCTGACGCATAACGTTTCTCAAACTTTCTATACAATTCCTCAAACGCTGTATTTGTATGCAATAAGCTCAAAGATTTATGGCAAAATGCAAACAAATAAAGCCAAGAATAAAATGAAAATGGCTTGGTTCCTCAATTGAGCAAAAGTTTAAAGATGCGACCGCAGCTGATTCAGTTTTATTTGTGCAATCGCAATCATTTTTATTAATTTTTGAAAGAATTCCAGTTTCGCCACTCCCATTAATAAGAAATGACAGCCAGAAGCCATAAACTAAGTTGGCAATCATTTGGGAGCTGCCCCCGATCCGGCTTGGGGCAACAAGAAAAGTTTATTTTCCACATGCCGCAAATATTTTCCAAATTAATCTTTCGCCGTTGCAAACACGATATGCTGCACAAAGAGCGCCCCCAACACTGTGGCCCAGACACATTAGCTTAAGCAGCTTCCCAGGCGCTAGGCAAATGCCAAATGTTACACTCGCTAAATGAACAAGCTGCTCTCTGGCTCCGGCAATAATGGTCCGCAACATGCATATCATATACTAGATGTGCCCGCAACTCTGTCCAAAGTAAATGTCATGACCCCTTAAAAGTATCTGGAAGTATACGAATATTATAGCAGAGAGTTCTAGGAATATTTCGTTATATTTGCACAAGCTATCAAAATAAGTTACCTCTTTAACAAGATAGTAGAATATTTTAAATTACTTTAAAATTACAACAACTACAAAATATGAATATAAACGAAATTTCTTCAACCCATCTATTTTTTTAAATAACGATCTGCTCGAGCTAAGATTAGGTGCCTTTTTGTGCAGCCCCAATCCATTGGGAGATATTTCAGATAAAGCCATTTACCAAACTTATATCTCTAGCATTGAGCAATGATTACTTTTAGCCAATCTTACTTAAGTAAAAATGTGAAACCTGCAACACGCATATATTTTTATATATTTAAATCTGTATATATCTAAAACTGTTGTATAAAAGTTGACTGCTTACCACCCAATTAGCTTCTTCTTCTTCAAATTCTCTTGAGACGAATTTCGCACTTTTCGCGTCAAACAAAAATGTATTTTTAATTATAGCCTTTATATGCTATAAGGCACTAATCTTATATAGTTTCATTTCTGGAAATATATTTTTTCTCTTTGTACCCCCTCTCTCTCTACCCCCTCTCTCTATCTAAACATAGCACATACAGAATTTCACGCTTATATTATAAGTGTTATATTATAGGTGTCTTGCAATATGCTTTTCTCTCCCTCCCTCTCACTTTATATATAGCCTTTCTATGCAATTCTCATGAATTCATGTAAGGCATACAGAACATTATATAATATTCTCTCTTGCAATTTCATTTTCCCTCTCTTCCCCTTTCTCTCTAAAATTGTATACCTCCTTCTTTTTCCTGTTCTTGCTCTGACCCGCTCTCTACTCTATTTGTTCATCTACTAAAGTGTACGTGAATTGTTGAGCAAGTACACATTTAGATATGAATTTTCCCTTATTTATATATAAATAAGAATATGTGTTTGTTGAGGCGATTAAGACTTCCACACGGTCTATCTGCTAGCATAATATATTTAGATAGAGTAAAGTCTCAATTGTTTCTTATTAAATTTTGCGATACAACAAAGTGAAGCGTGAACTGGTTTAAGTTTCTTCTGCTCCTTGCGGTACATACGGATAATAGTAATTTAATGTAAAGCAAAGCAATTAAGGCTTCATTTATGATTAAAACTGCTTGTGAATGCCGAGAAGTATACCGAGTATGAAAAGATTATTAAACTATTTTTTGTTGTAATTCAACTTGAGTTCATGAATTTAGACAATGATTACTCAAAGGAACTTTCAAATAAAACTATTTATAGAAATGTAACCATGCGGTTTAATAAACTCAACTTGTCGTTGCATATTTGATTCACAAAAATGTGATTTAATTTGATTTAGGTTCACGCTTCTATGAAGCTGATATATTATGTATTTGTATGTCCGAATCTTAATGCATCGATTTCAATTTCAAGCTCATCGTTTTATGACTCAAGTAGACGGTCCTTCAGTGGGTAAATTGCCTCAATCCTCAATGTCCACAATCAGTTTCATTAGCTTGGTAAGCTCAAGCCCGAAACAAAAGTCCAATACAGACCAATTTCTTTGGGTCCTCTCGGTCAGTCTCAGTCTCTCTCTCTCTCTCTCTCTCTTTTTCCATCTCGCTCTGTCTCTCGCTCGTTTGCACTCACAAGGAGTAGCACTTGTCGCAAGGCAAGCACTTGAATTGCAAAATGAAACATTATGATGACAGTTGAAAGGAAAAGCAGAGTAAAATTAAAATTGAGAGCGCATATTGTGAATAATAATAAATTGCTGAACGGGCGAGCGCACGCACACGCCCCACACACACACACGCACACACATACAATTATATAAATATAAAATAAATATAAACATATATTAATTTATTTATTATGCTGCGCAATAAAGTTCATGAGCCAGCAACTGATTCTCAGCCCCGCCCCTCATCCTCAATGGTTGGATGGCATGTGTATTGGGCGCTATTCGAAAACTAAAATCGATTTCCGCTTGACAAATAACTTAAGTGGCCGTTTTGTATATCAGCTCACGAACTTATGAACGGACTCGCTCATGAGATTGGCCAAACTCCATACATAACTATGTGTGGGCCAATTTCATGCATGCAGACCGACAGACTGAGTGCGATTGGGAGTGAGAAAGAGGGAGAAAGAGAGAGAGTGTGACGGTGAGTGAGAGTGAGACAGCGAGTTGGGGATACGTTGCATGCTTTCAAAAATATTCCACACGATTAATTTTTTGCGATCCATTAAAAAGATTTACTCAAATTGACAGAATCATCGAGTGCTGATGCCAGGCATCGCGACGTCGTTGTCCTCGAACCTGGCCCTGGGCGCATAAAAAATATTATCCCCAGAGGCGTGTCAGCATGCTCCACACACACACACACACACACACACACACACACACACACACACCCACACATACACCCCTCTCCGCCGTTCTTTTTGCCTGGTTTGCTGCACACACAAGTGTCTCAATTTGCATGCGATAAGCTGCGAGGAGGCGGGGCAGGCTAATGCCTCTTTGGCGTGTGAATGGTTGGGCGGCCGGCCGGCTGGGCGACTGGGCGTGCCCCATTAAATGCATGTACATAATCATAAATTTACACTCATTATCAGATTAGCGCGCGATATTCACCCCACAGCTGTTGCTGCTGCAACAACAATAATAACAACAAACTGCAGGGCATACAAATTGAAATTTTGAAACAGAATTTATGCGAAATGCTTACCCGTGTGCTTAGAAGCTACTAAGTGGGGTATATATGCAGCTGTTAAAATCAAAATGCATTCTTTAAATCACAAAAACTCTAACAACATCCGATCCAATCCAATCCAGAGTCAAGCTGCAAGAGCTTAAAGTTTTCCAATTGAACTCTTTTCTTGTTTTTAAAACCTTTTTAGAAAACTCTTCACAATTACATTTTGGAAGGTCTTGGAGCCCCTCGCAATGTTTAAGTTATATTCAATAAGAAAATGATCTCAATACAAGCGAAACACAATTCTGTGCAATATTTTCCAGATTGATATGCGAAATACGCTTGGTTTTTTCATTTAGAACAGTCGGCGTGGAATATATGCTCTCATTCGGAGGGACGGAAAGACGAATATAGCATAAAGTTAATATACTCTTGTTTCCTCTGTGAACAGCTTAAGAAATGTTATACTATAATGAATACCAAAGGAAACCAAAGCCAAGCTAACAAACCCCTCAACAAACGGATTATTTTCATTAAAAAAAAGTAGGAGCACGCTGCGAATAGAGATTTGCGCAGTCGGTTACAGCAGATTGCAACTTTCTGTATTGCTTATATAATTAAAAAGCTTATTATTATTTTGCATTTTTTATAGATTAATGTACTTATAAGTGCCTAATAAAAAGGCGACTGTATAAATGGCACTATACCTAACCCCAGAGTGCGCACAAAGACTGTTTCACACAAAAGCACCCACACACAGAGATAGAGAGAGAGAGAGAGAGAGAGAGAGAGAGACACTCACACAGAGACACCCACACACATAACACACAATGAGGCTTTTACCCTTTTACTCGTTTGCCACTTCACTCGCGCCGCATTTGTATAAAATGTAAATTGAGTTAATGGTAATAAAGTGTCTATTATGTAAGCAGCACACACACACACACCCAGTGGCACACACACACACAGACGCACACACCCACTCATATACATATGCATTTTTGTAAACGTTTGTATTAAGTGATTTCGAATTAGAGCCAAGTAACTGAGGACAGTCGCCCAGTGCCAGGTTGCAACCCCTTTGTCATGCCCTTATCGTATAGTTGAAAGTTGATTTTTTATGGATCTTAATTATGCGCATATATCGAAAAATTTGGCATGGTAAATGGCATAACGAGCGGCATGGAAATGCGAATGTAATAGAATCAGATAGCAAAGGACATAAATGACATGAGGGTACGGCAACCGGAAGGGGTTGCAAATTGGCGTTGGCCCATGGGGTTGAGTACTTATGGCATGGCAAAGCGCATAATTAACGTTTCATTGAGCAATTTGAATATTTGAGCTTTTGAATGGCGTGGTAACTTTACCAGCTGGTTGTAAAGAATTCTAGTCGCTCCATGAATAGGGGGTAGGGGTTCGGCGGGTAAACAGAAGCAGATAAGAGGATGATATTTGGTATAGGTTGCAGACAAAAAGAATACAGCATAAAAGAGCAAGCAAAATGAGGCGAAAGACAATTGCAAAAAAAAGGGAACATAACATGAAGATTTATGAAAGTTCCCGGAATTACCGCTGTAGCTCGAACAGGTGAGCGACTAAATAGAAGCAAAAGAAGCAAAAATCAAGGTAACGTACAAATAAAAGACTTCAAGTAGGAAATAAATGAGGAAAAATTGTGAGCTTTGCAGAAAAAATACATTAGAGAGAATATCCTAAGTATATAAAAGGAAGGAAAATGTAAGCTTGACATAAAAGATAACTTAAAATAAGTAAGTTAAAGAAAGAAAAATTAAAATAAATGAAAACCAAGCATTCTTGGGGCCCCTTGTGAAGTCAGGAAATAGTAAAAAAAAAGATATATATAAGCTGTAAACAAAGTGTAAATAATTTCAGAAATGTAAAAGCATTTCATTTATTAAGCACAATTAATTACATTTCTATAAAGGTTTGCCACAGCAAAAAGAGATATCACAAACTATATGTATGCTCAAAGAGTTGGCACTAATGTTGAAAGAACGTTGGCATTTGTCCAGTATGCAAACCCTTGAAGCATTAGCCAGTGCTAAGCCACCGAGTCGAATGGTAACCGTGAAAAGGGGGGGAGGGAGGGCTGGATTATAAATATGTCTGAGGCTGCATACCAGCAGCAATCCTTGCATTTACATAAACAAGTAAAAGTCCAGTTGAGTTCCGCACAGCCGAGGACAGTCCATCTTTGTGGCCGCGTCTCCCCCACTTGACGCTTGGCCTGGACATAAATCAAGTTATGCGACGCGCCGTTGGCATACAGCATCTCGTTCAAAGCTGCTAGAAAGCCAAATTGACATTGGCCTGCGGCCGAATGCGTAAGAGCCAAGCACCCAAAAAGGACCAACCGCCTGAGCCGGCGTAGATGCGTGAAGGCACAACATTTAGGGGCCGCACCAAGCACGACCATTACATGTGGAAGCCTGAAGCTTAGCTGTCACAAAGCCATCAATAAAGCACAGAGCAATTGCGGGCTCAACAAAGGTAAACGCCCACAGTGTGCTCGGCGGGTGTAGGCCATTAAAAACCGCTGCCCAAATAACTGGGCCCAAAAAAAATGTATTTATAAAAAATAAAAACAAAGAGAGCGCATAATTAACAGGACATGGATTGGGCCATTAAATGGGCATTAGCCGCGCCAGTAAAGAGGATGGAGAACATTGAATGATCATTAGGCGCCGGCGCTATGCGCTGTGCCCCAGCTGATAAGCCCTCAGTCAGGCCCATACCTGCCATTCCCGGCCAGGACTTCAACAGCAAACAACAGCAGCAACGCACACATAGGATTCTCAGGAATGATGCTCTTGAAAGGAAGTAAAGCGGCGGAGTGTACAAATTGCCATGGCCTGAACTTGAAACTGGACTAAGGCTGGGATTTCTATGTGCGTGTGTGAAGGTCGGTGTGTACGTGTGTGTGTGTGTATGTGTGTGGGCTGAAAACAAAGCAGCAGTAATTTAACTTGTTAATCCACGCAGCTGCGGCAGCAGCAGAAAAGTATGCTACACTTTTTGCACTTCGAACTGACATGGAAATGCAATAAAAAGAATTGCTGACCATAGTTGGCCTTGATCTTGATGTCAGTTTGATGCTGCCAGCTCTTGGCATTGGCAGCGATTTAGCATTGGCACAAAACAAAATAAAAAAATGGCGAGCAAACTTTGCAGCGCCAGCCTTGACCCAAATGCAGTCAGAGCGTAACATGGGCTGAAAACCCCCAATCAAACAGCAGCTGACAAAGAAAACAAGAGGGAAACATGGAGTACGAATGGCGAAGTAAAAGGGGCAACGAGAGAGAGGGTGTACGGCCACAGCAGGAAATGTTGCTGCTGATGACTTGGGGGAATTCGCCCACAGCCATTGACTGCTAGGCCATTTTCCATGTGCTTGTATTTCACATACACTTTTCGCGTTTCACATTTCGCACGCGCGCTTCCATTCAACTTGCCTACCCATCCGCTTTCATTAAAAGTAATTGCAATAATCAGTTTGCCATATCAATAAGTCGCCATGTTGCACAATTGCGCACTCGCCTGTTCTCGCAATCTATTTGGCCGCGAGTTCAACACACTTTCGCCCAGCCAGACAATTGTTATGGCTATTCCGACACAATCTCGCAAACTTTTATTTGAGTCCAAATGGAATTGCTTTTGCCTCAAACCTTTCAACCTTTCGTAGCCAGTGCGTGACAGAAAAATCGAGATAATTCAATAAAGGTTATAACAATTGCAATAATAATAATAATATTAATAATAATAATAATAATAATAATAACAACTATAAGAATAATACCAAAAATTAGAGTTAAGCATGATCGCTGGTTCGATTCACGGCTTGAATAGTTTCTGTTTGTTAACACTTTTATTTAATATAAAAAATTTATTACTTGGTTTAGTTGCTGGCATCTGAGCAAGGTGTCTGACTTCCCAGCTCAGATCGGGGCTTTCGCAGCAAGAGTACGGCTCCCCTTCATCAAGGAGGCTGAGCATATCCTGGACACTTAGGGAGCCCCAGGCATATAAGACCGACTCGGTTGCAGTACCACATCCTTTCTCTTACTTGTGAAAATCCCTTTACATAATTGCTACTATTGCTATTTGTATACCCTGAACCCATTGAAAATGGCTGAGAAGTGTTTAATGGTTTTACGCAAATTTCACAGGAAGAAGGAGAACTCTTCATGAAGTATATATGTTCTTGATTATTCAATCTTGCCATATCCGTTCATCACACAGTCTGTCCGTATTTATGAATGTGTCGTTCTCGGAGATTTAAGAGCTAAGCACATGAAACTAGAGACACCAGATTTGCTATCAAGACTCTCAGGCACACCCTTGTGCTTAGTTTCTTAGTCAGTGCAAAGCAGAGTCTGCTTTGAGAAACGATAACTAATTTTTATACAGTAAAAAGAAATCTAGCTTAATTCAAATTCAACGTGTATTTTGTTCTGAATAATTCGCTGAGGCGAAATGGGTTTCAGGAATTCTTTGGTACTTGGCTACTACGATTACAAACACTATTCAGAGAACAACGAGCGTTGCTTGTTTACACGGCTCATAAGCACACGCCCACAAACGCCCACACACGCACACGCACACGCACTTGAGCTGAGCCACACTCACTTGTCAGCAGCAAGAGGCAAACAAACTCCAAGTCTGCTGGCCCGGCCCAGGATACAAAATTACAGCAAACGTTGCAGGGGCAACTAGCAACTGGCAACAGTAGACACAGTGTGAACTGCTTCAGCACGTGCGGCTCTTTGGATAGTATGGCATCCAGGCGATGCAGAATGGCAAGAGCACCCCCCCCCCCCCCGCCGTTTGCAAACAGCATTTGGGAATAGATTTTTATAGAACATTTTCATTTAATACAATGGTCGAGGCCCACAAGCAAACAATGAATTGGAGAAGTGCACAACCATGCCACAGATTCACGAGCCGCATAATTTTTTATAGAACTCTGTGTTAGGCAACTGAATGCAAAAGTTCTTTCATAGTGCTTCCCTTATCGATCTATTGCCTTTTCTCAGAACTCAACAGTTCTTTGCATTTCAATGCACTTTCACATTCGAGCATAAATATTAATAGTAATCATAGTTGGATTTGAGATCGATTTTATTCCATTTTACTTACTAAGCTGATTATGGAATAACTTTTTCTCAACATTTTGCAGCAAATGTTGGCTTCCACACAGTTGTTAATGTTTTAATACCAACGTGCTAAAAGTATAATACTCCCCTCAGATATAGTCAAGCTTTTAATAGGAAAAATTTGTTTAAAAAAAAAACATAAAGTCTTATTAAACTAACTAATAAATTTGAAGGAACTAACTTTTTTAATGCACGGACTTAAGCTGTGCAGTCTTGTAGATTTCAATAAAATTATAAACCATAAATCGATAGCTGGATAAAATGCTCACGAGACGGGAATGATTGGGGAAAATAAGTAATCCCAATGCTGTTGTGTAGGTGTTTCGCGCACACTTGCGAAGTTATGCTCGGCACGGAATATGTAAGCGAGTATATTAGTTTTCACAGATTTTTATTTTACTGCCCATCTGCCCGAACGAACCACTATTGATGTTCAAGGAATATCTATATACTTATATCAAGACCTAGGCACATAGACGCTGCTTCAGCTAAAGGCTCGAATTTGGAATCAGCGTGTGAAAATGGTTTTCCACTTGCATGAATCCAGGACTTGGTTTTAAACTTGGTTTGTGATATATTGTTAAATTGAAACAATTTAATTTTTGATTCAAATTCGTCCTTTCTGCTGAGAACAGTGCAAGTCCTAAATATTTTCATATACAAAAAGCGGACATAATTTAAATCAAATCAATTTAGATAAGTCCGAAGATTGGAGTCAAAGTAACTTATTTTTTGAACCAAACTGTTTTTGAAGAAAATTAAGTTTCGATTCGGGTTTAAGCTGTGCCTTTTTTTTGGGCAACTCGTTTGGCTTATGATCCGCTTCATTTAAATCCCTTACAGTATCCTCTTTAATACCCTTCTTTGTAAATACCCCTCAATGTGAATACCCCTAGAAGCTACAAGACATTGTAACTATAACCTTCTTTCACAGTGTTTCAGCTTGGCAGAAATCAGAAGGTACTAATCGCAGCGCATAATAAAACCAATTGAATTGAAAAAAGAAAAGTCTGATTTCTTTTTCTATAAAATAAGTAAAAGCAGCAAAAATCACTATTTCCTTAAGGCAAGAGCTTAAAAGTGACTGCTTTGTGGCCACAGTCTTAGTGTTACCAAGGTAACCAGCAGAAAAACTCTTTTCAACGGATTAAATCAGCAATAAATAACAACGTGAACAGAGTATTGTGCAGTCGATTGCTGCTGTGGGCTTGCGTGTGTATGGCACCCCTACGCCCACAGTGAGGTGTGGTATTACTTTAATGTTTGCCGTGCCAACAGCTCAATTTTAATATGTTTACTTGAGAATTTGTATTGGCTGGCGCTCATATATCAGCAAACAGGTGTTTTCCATGTGCTCACCAGACTCAGGCAGACAGACACACTCACACACGCACACACCCACAAAGACAAGCACAAGCAAATGATATATGTATGTATGTGCGTAATACGAATATGCATTTGAAATAATATTGGCATGGGCAGCTCTTGAGTCGTAAAGGTCGCTTTCCGTTTGCATTACTCGCATTTGGCGCATTAATACTTGGCCTTACAACTCACTTAAAGGCAACTTCTTGCCTTCAACCTCGCTCTAACGCTCTGCTTATTGATATTGCAATTTAGCCGACATAAATTGAAGCTTACTCAAGCCAGAGTGACCAGGGGCCAGTGCTCATTGCCAAGTGGCAGTTATATGTGGCCGGCCAGCCAGCCAGCCCAGTCAAGCGAGGAAACGACCAAACAGCCAACAGGTCGTATACGCAATGTGGCGCTGCTTTTGTGCTCTTAGCTCTGTGGCTGCGGTCGTGTTTATCTTGCGTGTGTTTTGTTGATTTTACCGATTTCTCTCGCTCTCTCCCACCCTAGTCGCACCTCCCTCCTCCCCACGCTTCTCACCGTCCGACGGCTGATGCCACAGTCGGTGACGCTGCCGCTGCCGTTGCCGTTGCTGTGGGCAACTTTTTGGCTTTGTTAACTTTTTGCTTGATGGGCATGGAAAATTTTATTTTACATTATTGCGAAGGCAGCTCAACTGAAAATAAAAGTTAATTTTCGCTTGTCGCTCTAAGCCAATTAGTGTGGTAGTTCACCCAATCCACTTCACCCCCTTGCCGGCCCTAATGCTTGCCCCTTTCTGCGTCTGGATGGTCATCAAGTCGCCTTAACGAAGCCAGCGAACCAGCAAATAACAAAAACAACTAATTGAGTAAATAAAGTTGCCTAAACTTGATTTTTCTTTAGCAGCCTGCTGATTTTTGTGACTGACCTTGCCCGGCGGCCCTCAAAAGGCAACAACAGCCTCTTTATTGCTTTAGCTATCTCTGTCAAACTGTCTCTCTCTCTCTCTCTCTCTCTCTCTCTCTCCATCTCTCTTTCACACAGTTAGCTATTTTTAAACTTATTTTATTGATCCCTAAAAATAATTGCAAAACCAAAAAAAAAAAAGAAGAAACTTTCAGCAAATCTGTTGAAAATTTTATCAAAAATTTTGTAGTTCGACAGACGACGTCGCCACCATCATCAGCCCCAGCCCCATCATTGTCATTATCGCCAACATCATCCTCATCATTATAATCATCACAGCCAGACTTTGCTTTTAGGGTTTTAGTAATAATGAAACAACCGCAAGGCAAGCTGCCCAGCCAAACACCCAACCAAGACCATCTTAACCCAAACGAACCGAAACCCAAGCCAGCCACCCCCCCACCCCTACCCCCACCCCCATCAACCCACCAAGCGAACCCAATGACTGGCTTTAGGTTGATTTAGTTTGCGAGTTGCGAGACGCGAATTGAGCGCGGGGTGAAGTTTGAAAAATATTTGCCTTTGCCTTGCTTAACTTTGCTTATAAATTTTGATGATTGTAAGCGGCATGGCGCGCGCAAGAAGGAATCACAAAAGGCAGCTTTTGAGTAGAGCACACACACACACACATACTTACACAAACGCACACAAGTGCAAATACTTAGTCACACACACAAGCAAACGTAATGCTAAGTATATACACAGCGCCACACAATTGAATGGAAGCAAATCTGCCAAATTGGGGGACGGCAAAAAAAAAATCAAAACAAAAAGAGTTCACATAAAAAGAATTGGCTAATGAACGCGCGGACTTGTGTGTGCCTCAAATTCTGAAATCTAAATAAACAAATTGTAATTATCTTTTAACATAGCATTCGCAGTGTTTTATGAATACAAATAATAATGGGCAAGGATTTCAATATTTTCTAGCACAAGTTCACAGGCTAGCAGTTGGGCCAAAAATTAATCGAGAGAAAACCTGATCAACTAAACCAATAAATGGGTACTTATTAAATAGAGCAAAATCTAAAGTTAAACAAACGAACAAACGCAGCGTTCACCAAATAAGAACCAGGGCTACAAGCCCCAAGAAAACAGTCAGTTCCCAATTGGAACCAGTACCAGTACTTTAATGTTCGGCTCGTGAACCTAACTAGCCATATCTAACATCCACCTATGAGTCCAATTGTTGCTTTGAAGCCAGCTTCTCACTTTTGACAATATTTACTATGATATAATAATACATAAGTATACATGTTAATTTAAGTTAATTAAAATAATGTAAGTTTTGTAATTTTTAAACAATTTTTGAATTGTCAAAAACGAAAACGAATGAACTTTGCAATCCTAAAACCGAACAAGCCGAAAAAAATATTAATTTTGCTCCAAACCATTTTGACCCAGTTTTTTATCCAGCTAATCCGGCTTAGGACTTGGTGCATGGTTCAGTTCAAAATCGGTATGCGGCACTGATGAACACAATGCAATCGGGTACAACTGAATACTGTCTTATAGATGATCGGGATTTACCCGCTAGCTGAATGGCGCAGCCGATATATCTCAACATCATCTGGAAAATTAATTGTAAATGGGTTTCAAATGTTTTAATGTTTGACACTGGGCCAATGATAGTTTTAGAACTCCCAATATTTGAATTTAATTTATATTGAAATATAGCAATTAGAAAATGTAAGAAATCCGCCAAAGCAAGACTCAAACCAAGAACAGAGTTCACAAATGTGCCAAGCTTGGTTCACGAATCGAATCCTAAGGAGGGAACTACTGAAACCGCTTATTGGGCTCGCAGCTTTGGTTTGTATAACACTTTCGGAACCGTTTTCGTTCATCTACACAATCACATTGTCCATATTCAAATCGCCCGCACTGTATGCTTTAGGTATTATACACACACACACACACACTCACACACTCACAATATATACATATGTATGCAAACTTCTCAGCAACGACGAAGTCGACCCCGCAACGTGGAATGTTACTTAAGTTGAAACGCAGCTGGGCGCTGGGGCAGCGATAATGGGCTACACCGAAAAGCCCCTTCTACACACACACACACTCACACAAACACACACACACACACACACGCGCGCGCCACGCACACACTTATACAGGCATACGCACAGGCACACCTCTACTACACCCTAGGTCTTGTATTACAGTTGCGTTTTCTTACAATTTTCAGCTCGTCGCTTCGTGTATTGCTTACACACTCAGTTAAGTTAAGTTTGTGTATCTGTTACGCCATGGCGCTCAGTGCCGCAACTTCTATTGGTATTGCTTCCCATTGGTATTAGTGTGCGGCAGCGTGTGCCTGTACGTGTGTATGTGTGTAAAATTTTTTTTTTTTTGACGAGGAGGTCGCAAAAGTTGCGCCATTGCCATTGCCGGAGTTATTTCTCAAATTGTTGCCACAGCAGCAAACACAACGAGGCAATAGAAGAGACGTCACTTGGACAACTAGGCAGACAGTCGGGCAGAATTTTTTTTTCATTTTGATTAGAGCAGGGGCATAGGCTAGTGGGGGGTAGGGGGTGTTATTGATAAAGTGTGTGCAGGTCTGGTTATAGCTGCTAACGGGGTTATTATAAAAGGCAGAACGAGACATTTTGGCAGGCCTTCCCCCGCCCACCCCTGCCAACAAGCCGTACCGGCACGTCCCCTACTTACCCGCCTGCCCGGCAGACTGAAACTGTAAGCAACTGAGCCGCGCACACAAAGCGACACGCAAAAGGCGCAACAGGCTGGCAGGCTGGCAGGCAACACAACTGAGACACATGCACGCAGCAAAACAACAAAAAGAGTATGAACGGCAGCAAGACAGGGACAAAGCTAGAGCGAGGCAGGGAGGAAGGGAGTGAGAGAGGAAACCCCAGGCAACTGTGACCATGTAAAGCCATTGCCGTAACCCACAAATTTCTTTCATTCTCATCATCGTCACCATCGCAGCTTGTTGCTTTGCCAACTTTTCGTATTTTTTTTCTCATTTCTTCTGCTTCTTCAGCTCTGTAGGGCTAGCTTGCGCGACGGCGGGTGAGGAGGAGGTGGAGGTGGAGGTGGAGGAGGATGAGGATGAGAGGCCTCTTTTTGCCGTGTCACAGTTGAAGCAAAGCCCAGGCAAATACATATACACACGAAAAGCGTGACCAAGAAATGTCTCTTTAAAAGGCGTGACAAATTAAGTAAGTAAGAGCGAGAGAGGAAGATACTGGGAGATAGGGCGCATGTTAAAGTACGCACTCAAAACGCAACTGCAATTGACAGCTGTAGATAGGTTTGTTGCTCGTTTTTGTCAGTTCCGCGTCAGAGTTACTAAAATTGTTGTATTGTTATAATCCACAATATGACAGCGAACAATTCATGTTAAATTGTGCGAGCAACAAAATTAAATTAACCACATGACTACGTGCAAATCGATAATGAGCTATGTATATCGTTAGCCCTTGCTTTGGCATTCACATTTGCCACATAGTATTTCCACAAGTGCTGTGAATAACTGACAGATAAATAAACTTTTAACTCGACCGCCAAAAATTTGACAGTTTACCAAGTCTACCCCATGTCAACACGTTTGAATTGTTTTCAAAATATGCAGCATGTAAAAACTTTCTTTACTACCATCTAAAAATAGAAAGACACAGTAGACAGAAAGCAGTTCTTCATCATTTATAATAATGCATTAGATATTGATTCTCATTTTCGGGAGTAAACGTATAAGCATAAGCATTACTTAACTTAACGAGAATCGCATAGAAAGGCCATATCAAAAAGACGGAGCTATCGAATGTGAAAGGAAGAGAATATGAAAGAGAGATGCAAATAGAGTCAAACAGACGCGCAATAAGAGGTAGATCACCTTTTCACGAATTTAAATTTATTATATTAAAATTTGAGAGGGAGAGAGAAAGCGCCTAATTGAGGGAGGCTGAATGAGTGACTAGTAAGAAGAAACGAGAATAAGTAGAACAACGAGTGAGTAAAAAATAAAAACAGAAATAAGCAAGAGTGAGTTTATATTATACAATGAATGCTTATTATCAAAATTAAGTACTATAAACGTCGCGAACATTTACGCAATTAAATGTACATACTAAATATTACACATAAGCTAAAGCATTCAAAATAAACACATCCTTACGAACGCAACATGTATTCATATGTGTCTTAACCAGTTTAACATTTGTACTTGCACTTAACTTCAAGTCAAAATGGTTATTAATGATTCATGTCCGGAAGTTATACACACATACACATAAAAGGGTTAACCTTGCCCAACCTATTAGCTTGTATAATATACCCATACTTAAGCATTCAACCGTGTGTGTGTTCCTGAGCAGCTACTATTGCCATGGATTGGCCAAGTTGAAGTCAACTGTGGACCTTGGTTGGCTTCGCATATTGTTAAGTCAAGGTCGCTCTGCTCGGCAACTTTGGCCAGGACACTTGCTGCTCACTGCGCATCCTTATTACTTGTCGCTGCTCGGCTAGCCTCAAAACTGCAGCCACAAGCCAAGTTTGCTAGGCCGCCTGCCAGCCTGTTCGCCTGTCAAATAGCTGTCAAATTTGAGCTCAAATTAAACGGCTGGCTCACAGTAAAAGTTAAGCGAAGCGCAATTTCTCCAGTTGACTGGCGCGTTTTATATGCTGCGTATACGCAACGTCCAAATAAAACCGCGCCCACCAGCTGCTCTACATTAATTGCTTTCAAACATGTGGACACTGGGCTACCAGTACAGGCCTCAGCCCCAGCTTCAGATGCATGCCATAAGCGCATGTGAAACTGCTTAATTAAACGTGCCTCAAATCTAAGCGGCGCGAATGCTTTTAAGCCGCCACAAAACAGGGGCTAACAAATATGCCAGATGGGCAACAGCGTGACCCCGCCTCTTTGCGCTTTATTAGCATTTATGAATATGCCTGTGCTTATGTGTGTGTGTGTATAAGTGTGTGTATGTGTATGCCTTTAAGTGCACGACGGCGTCGCGACGTCTGCGAGAGAGAAAAAACGCGCAACAAGTCGACGACTACGTTGCCAATAATGGCGCCGCCGGACTTCCAGCTGTGCGTGTGTGTAGCTAGGTGTGTGCGTCTGGGTGTATATTGCTGTATAATTATACACACCTATACATGTGTGTGTGTGTGTGTGTGTGTGTGTGTGTGTGTTTGCGTGAACACCAGTGGCTGTTGTCCAGAGTTAAACGTGTTACTTTAATGCCGCAAATTGTGCGAGGAATTCCACCAAAGAATTCAAAGTCAGTAACCGGGCATGATCCAAAAAAGACCACCAACAGTCATGGAAAGTTGGTATATATATAAAGTTGGTATATATACACATACACTTGGTTATATATATATATATATATATCTTAGATTGTTTCTGTTTCTCTGTATATAAACTTATTGTTTTAACCATCATTCGATTATTTTAATATGACTACAAGCAATTTGGGATTTATTATCAGCAATAAATTTAAATAACATCATTTTTATAAAAAAAAATCATTTATTCTTTTCAACTTGAAATAAATGCTTGAACGCATTTTAATATATATTTTTCATTTTCTAATAAAACTAAAAACGATTGTTTAATGGCCATCAAGAATTTTATCTTAACGAATTGTCAGCTAATCTAAATTGTCAATTTAATTGCATTGCTGTAAATTGAATCTGATTTCATTGTCGATTAAGGTCACTTTTTGTGATGTTTTTTAAAGAAAAACAAACTGGACGATGAACACATAATGCTTTTGTTATTCCTTGAAATCTTTTCTTATATGACAAAATGAATACAATCAAATCCAAACAGACCAAAACCAAGGAACTGGCAAAAGATGAAAAATTATGTAAGCCAAATCTTTAGTTAATTGTTAAAGAAAAATCGAATATAACGAATTGTTTAAAGAAAAATAAAGAAGATATTTTAAAAACTTATGAATCTTCCAAATAATATAGGAAACAGGCTAAAACGCTTTAGTTGACTAGCAGATACCCTGACCTCAGCGTCGAGCTGTCCTTGCAAGCATTCCAGATTCCCTCTTTAAATGCGTGTACAACACCTTACACACATAAGCACACTCACACACACAGCAGCTGAAGCATTAATGCAACTGCTGTGCTACTTCCCTTTGCCACACACTATGGCATATGCTACCTTTATTAACTTCGGCTTTCATTGGGCGATTTTTATGAAACTTTCAGGAAATAAATATGTAATCAAAATGTGTATAAATACTAAAGCCCAATATGCTAGCTTAAAAAATTAATTCATTTTAAGGAGGAAAGGTAAGGAGGTATCCAAAAAGTGAAATATTCTGCAATTTTATCTAGATACTACACGAGAGTCTCGTATTAGCTCCAATATATGGTCAAAAGCAGAATCTTAATATCGATTTGTGTAGACTTAATTGAAAAGGGGACAAGCTTATCCACGCAGGGGGTATTCGGAACTACGCTTCAATTTCAATTTCAAGTCTCGAGCTCCCATAAGCTCTAAGATCAACGCATTGGACGGACATGGCTAAATCGACTTAGCTGTTCTGCCTGTTACATACATTACACAAAAACATTATACCCCTTTTAGGAATTGTCAATGGGCTTAGGGTACAATAAATTTCATTAGGATAATACCTTTGATAGCACTTTCGCCAGTTGTTACGTTTTACACTACAAATTCGTATCCGAAATTCAAGTCAGGCAAGGAAACTTGAATTTTCTTCGATTTTCTGCAGCTTTAATACAACGACGGCAATTCGCTTACGAACACAAAAACGAAAACAATTAACTTCTCAGGACTTGACTGAATGGAATCTGTTAACAATTAATAATATTAATTAATTTTTAATTTTTACTCGTGTTTCAATTGAGATAAAAAAAAAGCAATTGCTAACCTGATTCGCGCGCCCGCTCACATTTTATTTTATGTTATTTTTATACGCCAACACCTGAGACGGCTCCACTCCCCAGCCCAGAGGCAGCCCCAGCCGGCAGAGGCGGGCGTTGGGTGCCAAAACAAATAATTGCATTGTATTTGTATTTGTCTATTAGGGTTGTGGCCATTCCCAGTGCCCTTTTCTGTGCTCTGCTGTGCTTACTGCGCGCAATTCGGGCGAGTTAATAGTCCGCAACAACAAGAAGAAGCACAAGAACGACAGCTTAATAAATCGCTCGTAATTTAGCAAATTCCCAGCACCAGCCAAAGCCAATTCGAATGGAGAAGGCCAATGAGAATAACCACCGCACACCACCCAACACCACCCAGCACCACCCACAGCAACCGACACCCTTTAACACAGTTACTGCTCAACCGAGTGAGCTGCTCGCTTAAGTTTAATATGAGCTTATTGGCTTATGAGAGGAGCGCCAAAAAGGCAAGAAAACACAATTAAAAACAACACACAAAATAAAAAAAGGAAGTGAAACAGAAGTAATAACACAAATAAGCGTATTTTAGCTGGAAGTGCAGAAGCTCTAACCCAAATTCTGCCAGCAAACAATTTTACTTTTACTGCAAAAACTAAATCCAAATACTTCAAATATTGGTTTTGTTTTCTAGAAAATAACACACTAACAAAAAAAAAAAAACATTAACAAAAATGTGTAATAAAAAATATGATTTTATCACAGGAACAGAGCACTTACATAGAGAACCTTACATAACAAAAATAAGCAAAACTGTTTAACGACCATCCTTCAACTAAGATTTTATCCCAAATAACTCAACTTAATTAGAAAACCCCTCATGGGTAATAATTACATTGATGATGTTGCTTGCAGCACTCAGCAGGGAGTTGGAGATAGCACAAAATTACGAGCTATGTAATACTAAGAATTTAATATATAAAATAAGCCCTAGTTTTTAATTCAACGAATGGGGTCTTTTGCTCTATGAGTTTCACTCATAATAAATTGAACTTTGCTCTGTTAAATGTTTGTTTAACACTTCGAGAACATTTTGTTTTGCATTTTGAGCTGAAAATTCATCGGCCTTATAACTCGAATCGGCAAGATATATATGTCCATGTGGGGTTTTACTTTGAAAACTTAACATTCTATATTCTGATATTCATGTTCATTATCTAAATAATTGAATAATCGCTATGCCCAAAGATCTGTGTTTGTGCAGGTATCCAAAAAGTGAAATATACTGAAACAATATCTATACTATACTAATCGAGAACCTCGTATTAGCTCCAATATATGGTCAAAAACTGAATCTTAATATAGATTTGTTAACGAATCGAACCTTAAGGCGGTTCATTGGTTCAACGCTCAACTGAACCAAAGTTCATATATGTATGTTGCATTGGTTCGCAGCCTGGCCACCCAAACTACTGTTCGATCTAACTTTATTGTTGCGCACATTCGCACAACTTCATTACGACATTTTAAAACAGAATATTACAGATGAAAAGGAACGGAACTCAGTGTTGAAAATGAGAAGTAAGAATGTTACAAAGGAAATTTTTCGACGGCACGCATGTGAAAGACGCCGGCGACATCGATAGACACTGTCGACAATGTCATGTTGCCTGGTTGACACGAAGCACACGCCTGATGTGACATTACGTAACGTAATGAGATTTTGTGTCAGCTTTGTGTTTTGTGGCATTGGCCCTGGTTGTGGCAATGGCAACTGCAATCCCTGGCCCTAAGATTTATGTACATTCAATGGTCAGTTGCGAGTTGCATGTTGCATGCTGGGATGTGGGAATTAAGTGTGGTTGCTGCCACAAGTTGCCAGCTTGATTAAAATGCCATTCGTTGCTCTGGGATGGTGGGATAAGCCAAGCGTACCCAGAAACGACTCGATAAAAGCGAACATTAGCATTAATGTTAATGTTAATGTTAATGTTAATGTTAATGTTAATGTTAATGTTAATGTTAATGTAAATGTAAATGTAAATGTAAATGTAAATGTTAATGTTAATGATAATGTTAATGTTAGTGTTAATGCTAATGTTAATGTTAATGTTAATGTTAATGTTAATTTTAATGTTAATGTTAATGTTAATGTTAATGTTAATGTTAATGTAAATGTAAATGTTAATGTTAATGTTAATGTTAATGTTAATGTTAATATTAATGTAAATGTAAATGTAAATGTTAATGTTAATGTAAATGTTAATCTAAATGTTAATGTTAATGTTAATATTAATGTTAATGTTAATGCTAATGCTAATGTTAATGCTAATGCTAATGTTAATGTTAATGTTAATGTTAATGTTAATGTTAATGTTAATGTTAATGTTAATGTTAATGTTAATGTTAATGTTAATGTTAATGTTAATGTTAATGTTAATGTTAATGTTAATGTTAATGTTAATGTTAATGTTAATGTTAATGTTAATGTTAATGTTAATGTTAATGTTAATGTTAATGTTAATGTTAATGTTAATGTTAAGTAAATGTTAATGTTAATGTTAATGTTAATGTTAATGTTAATGTTAATGGTTATGTTAATGTTAATGTTAATGTTAATGTTAATGTTAATGTTAATGTTAATGTTAATGTTAATGTTAATGTTAATGTTAATGTTAATGTTAATGTTAATGTTAATGTTAATGTTAATGTTAATGTTAATGTTAATGTTAATGTTAAGTAAATGTTAATGTTAATGTTAATGTTAATGTTAATGGTTATGTTAATGTTAATGTTAATGTTAATGTTAATGTTAATGTTAATGTTAATGTTAATGTTAATGTTAATGTTAATGTTAATGTTAATGTTAATGTTAATGTTAATGTTAATGTTAATGTTAATGTTAATGTTAATGTTAATGTTAATGTTAATGTTAATGTTAATGTTAATGTTAATGTTAATGTTAATGTTAATGTTAATGTTAATGTTAATGTTAATGTTAATGTTAATGTTAATGTTAATGTTAATGTTAATGTTAATGTTAATGTTAATGTTAATGTTAATGTTAATGTTAATGTTAATGTTAATGTTAATGTTAATGTTAATGTTAATGTTAATGTTAATGTTAATGTTAATGTTAATGTTAATGTTAATGTTAATGTTAATGTTAATCTATAGAGCAAATTTTTCAAGTACCCCGCTGTTGAGTAATCTTACCGTCAAGCACTAAAAAGCAAGCAAAGTTAATTTCGTTATTTAAACACAATTAAGTACACCTCAAGGAATTATAATTGATGTGTTTCAATTGAATGAAGAGTTAAATTCTATCAATTAAAGAGAATTAAGAAGCTAAACATTTTTAATTACTCGAAGCTTGTAGCTCAAATATAGTATCTTAGTGTAAATGCGAATATTAAAGACGCTTAAGCCCAATTATATTAAGGAGGACGCCGCCTGGCAGCTGAGTTGTCACACGGTAGCGCACAGCTGTCCCAGAAGATAGAACGGAACAGAAGAGTATTGCGTAAAAGAGAGAAGAAGAAAAAGCCCCAAGCAGCCATTTGCCGCACTTAATAAATTGTCAACGGCTGCTAAATCTTGAGCAAGACTAAAAAGCTAATGTTATTGTTGTTGCTCTTATTGTTATTGTATGGCGCTGTCGTCGCCTAGCCGTTGCTAAATACTTGTAGATTTTATTTGAATTTCTTACCAAAATGTGAAACGATAGAAGGGACCTCATAAATTATATATATGTATTCCTGATCAGTATACTTCTTTAAAATCGAATCCACTCAGTTTTAATCAGTACTAAACTGCGTGTAACTTTTCTGTTGAAGGCAATATATATTATCCAAATCGACCCACTATATCTTTAAGCTGGCGTAGGAATAATCGGTGGAAAATAAGTTGTTGTATGAACAAGTTTTTTTAATTTTAATTAAGAGTTTCAGAAAAAAACATAGAGATGTTTTTTATATATGAACTTAATCTACCCTACATCAGGTTAATTTATTATATAGATTTTAAGGATAGCTGCCCTAAGAGTAATCTGTCGAAAATTAAGTTGTTGCATGAAAAAGTTTTTTTTAATTTTAATGATATCTTGAAGCTTGGTACATAAGAGTTTTATTATATATGTATGAACAAAATCTAATCTAATGTATATCCTGTATATTAAAGATTGGTTTTGAGAAAAATAACCTTTCCGACGGTAAGATTTTTTAAAAAACTGGGCCTTTGAGGGCTCCAAACACATGGGACAATTCTTATCAAAATCGGATCACTATGTTATATAGTTGACATTGGATTGATCGGTCGAATATGCAGTTCTAGCATAAATATGTAGTTTTCCGACGGAAAGCTGCTTATTTTAAAAAATATATTGACAAAACTGGCCATTTAAGAGCCAATACATATAAGAAAAATCTTATCAACAACCGAACACTATATCATATAGCTGCCACAGGATTGATCGGTCGAAAATTAAGTTTTTGAATGAATAAGTATTTTAACTTTGAAGATATCTTGGCGAAGCTTGGCACTAAAGGGTTTGAGAATAAGCCTCAATATAGCTTATGTACGAGCAATAAATAGCCCAATACATATGAGCAAAATCTTATTGACAACGAAACACTATATCATATGGCGTCTATATGCTTAATGGGTCGAAAGTAAGGTTCTTGAATAAATCACTTCCAAGCCAATGTCTGCTAGGGTATTTCAACTTTGACGTGTCGAATATAGCTGTTCTTTCTTGTTATTGCTGCTGTTGCTGTTGCTTTTACTGCTGCTTTTACTGTTACTGGTGCATTGCCATTGTCATGTACTTTTCGCAGTTGCTGCTGCTCCTGCTGCTGCTCCTGCTGCTGCTTCTGCTGCTGTCGCCTTGGCTTTTATGTCAGAACCGTTAATTGTTTCACGTTGAAATTGTCTACGCTTCTTGGCTATCTTCTGCTGGGCGGCCACTCGCTGCTGTCTTCGGTCGTTTCTATTAGTTTTAATTAAACACCTGAGCGTCCATCGTGCTAATTATTGTGAATGTCCATTCGTGGCATTTCGCTTTTAATCATAGTAATTGTTGGTGCGCTTGTTATTAACAATTAAATGTTGCCTTCTGCTTTTATTTTGTTATTGTTCTAGCTCTTGCTTTTTCATACACATATATATATATGTATACATATATATATATATATATATATATATGTATATATATATGTACATGTATATATATATATACATATATATATATTTTTTTGTCTGTTACGCAGCCCAATTTAGCATTTAATCAATACAATTAAAGCCTTGGATCTAGACTGCGAACATCATTAAAAGGAATGCCAAGACAAAGAGAAAGAGACAACGGCAAAGACGACAATGACGATAACAAAAATAAACATTAAAACAGAAAAAAAAATAGAAACAAAACAAAAGAAAAAAGCAACAGCGATAAAAGGCAGCCAGGCAAGAGACAAAACTTGTTGGGCGAGTCTCTATAGCTGTCCGCCTGAGAGAGATACAAAAGCGGGATTAAAACTTTTTTTCTAGCAACCAAAATTTAAGCCACACATACACTAGAGAGCGAGTGGCAAGAGAGAGTGGGAGAGAGAGTGAGGGGGTGAAGGTAGAGAAGCTCAAGTAACGCACCCGCGCACCCCCCTTATCTATGGCACAAACAAAAAATCCTACAAAATGCGCACACCAAATCCCAGGACAGGGGCAATAAAGGCAGCGGCTGCAAGGGGGAGGGCTTGAGCACGCTGTGTGTGTGCATGTGTGTGTGAGGGGCGGAAGCAGAAGTGAAGCATGGCAAGTTTTTACGCAAATAAACGCACGTTTTTGCACAACTTTGCGCCACTTTCATTTTGTTTCGCTTTTTTTTTGTTGTCCCTTTTTTATATGCTACACTTTTTGTCTCTTCGCTGGCGCGTATGTGTGTGTGTGTGTGCTTTTGTTGGGCTTCCTGTTTGACTTGTTGTTGCCAAATTCTGAACTAATGGAAAATAGTAATTACAATAATTTTGTGACTGCTTTTCAGCTTCCATCTATTTCTGGCTTTTTGGCATTAAAAATGTGCATAAAAAATAAGAACAAGAACAAAAATGCAAAAATGCAAACAAACAAACCAAAAGCAAACAAAACAAAATAAACATAAAGCTATTATGGTTTTAAACGAGACAACGTCCCCCATAGGCTGGGATGGGGAGAGAGGGGGGGTTAGCTCTGGGGCGGCAACTTGTTTTGGGGCTCGTCTATTTGTGTGCGTGCTGCGTGAAAATTAATAATAAATCAAAATTAAATGTTTGCTTACTTGACACTTTGGCTTCCTTGCCTGGCCGTGTGGTGCTCTTTCTCTTTTCTTTATTTTTATTACTTTACGCTGCTTTTATTTTTGTTTATTATTATTTATATGCGATGCTGCTGTTGGTAACGTTCAGGTTCAGCTTCTGTTGTTTTTTTTTTTTTGTATTATTATTATTTATTTTTTGCCTGGCTTGTAAAATGTATTTACCACGCAGCCCGAAGCCCAGTCAATTGGCTTTTGGGTACTTTCAAAATGTTGCAAAATGTTTAACAGGCAATTAATTTTATTGTAAATCACAACAGCAGCAGCAGCAGCAACCACTGCAACAGCTGCCAACAACAACAACGACAATGAAAGCGACAACAGCAGCAACGCATTAAATCGTTTATAATTCACTTTTGACCACTTGCACATACATTCACACACACACACACACACGCCAATACACATACACACTGTTATGAGCTTATGTGCGTATTTCATACTTTTTGGCAGCGCAATAAAATACCATTTATTGTGCATGCGGTAGAGCTAACGGCAAAATAAGTTTCAATTCAGCAAACAATTAATCCGCGATTTCATTCCAAACCAAAAAACAAAAAAATAATTTTTAAAAAAATTCTTATATATATATATATATATATATATATATATATATATATATATATATATGTATATATGTATATATGCATGCTATAAGTCTTGGAGCTTATCAGCGAACCAACAAGCAGCCCAATTTTCATTTAAACAAATTTAAATTTTACTTTGCCAGCTGCACATTATGCTTGCCCTTCAACTTTTCCCTTGCACGATTTTAGTAATGAATGTTTTTTTCTATAGTTTCTTAACCATAAACTGTTCGGCCATCCGGTTAACAAAAATAAACAGAACCCGTTCCGTATTCAGCTTCCGCTTTAGTTTCGATTCGAAGTTTCTCAAACGGAAGCAAATATCATGTTTCAATCCAGGCTACGGCATTATAATTTAACTTTACCTGGAAACCGCTTCATTAAACAAATAAATTGCCTTGAAAAAATTCGAACCGAAAGTATATATAAAACTTTTGAAGGCAGATCGAACCCTAAAGTTCAAACAACTTTGGCCCGAACCCTTGCATCTAACCAAATTTGGTAGATGCCAATTTTTGGGTAGAAATCTAATTTAGCCCGCATCTTGTATATGAAAATATCCTTGACTTGCAATACTTTCAGCAAAGCGGGCTGCAATAGGCAAAAAAAAAATTGCCTTGCTTCACTAAAATTTTGAAATTACATAAAAAAATAGAGTCTTAAGCCAAAGCCTGAGATCATGGAGGTGAAAAACCAGCTACCCAAATCCTGCCAGCCAAAAGCTTTTCTGCATTTCCATCGAAAAGAGATGAAAACTAAAGAACAAGCTTTAAGAAAAAAAATGTGAATTGAAAGGAGATGAAAACTAAAGAACCAGCTTTAAGAAAAACTCGGAAAATGCTGCTAATGGATTAGTTATAAGACCTGCCTGTACACTCCACCAGTTATCGTATTTTTGCAAAACAACTCGAAACTAAATTGACTTTTGTTGCAATTTATTTTATTTTCGTTCACTTTGCCCCATTTGCATGTAAATATTATTTTTTTCTTCTGGGAGCCTTTGCAATTAGTAAAAATCAATTTCTACGTTAATGAAGATAATTATGAAAAAATTCCTGCACTCATTAATGATGAAAAAATAAAATCGTTTGGAATTTCGCATGAATTGCTTTAATTGAATAAATCAAATATTGCACGGTATTTCAGTATCGAAAATATGCCAAGTATTTACTTTCACAAAGAAATCAAAGCGAAAGAAACATTTTTGCCATAATTAGGCATATAAAATATAGTTGACGGTATTTCAGAATAAAAACTGCTGAAAGTATTTACCGAGAAATCAGATATGATAGTAAAAGAAAAATTGTTGCTTTGATTAAGTATCGAATATTAAATAAAAAATTCGAAATGCAAAAAATGCCAAAAGTATTTATTGGCACACAAAATTATTGCTTTCATTAAGGATACAATTTCAATAATTATGCCAAATGCAGAAGCATGGCAAACCCGGATGGATTCCAGATGAGCTGTCTGTACGAGAAAGTTCTTTGGGCAGCGGAACAACAAGGATACGAACTCGAAGCCCAGCCTAATAAGACCAAAATACTAGCCAAAGAACCTGGCAAACAAAGCTAGGAATAATGATAAAGCATAATGATATATAGAATAATCAGTATGTTCAGCTTTAAAAGAATAACTTGAAGAAGTTGCAAGCCACACGGATGAACTCCTTTCAAAGGAAGTCCTTAAGAGAGCTACCCAACTATGCAGTTAACAATTTGTTTGAGCCTCGAACAAAGTTTACTTACGATACAGAGCAAGCTAATAACGTTCCCCTAAATCTATTATTAAATGAATATTGTTTTTTTAATTCAAATACATTTCGTATGAGTTAAATTGATTTTTTCTATTTAAATAAATTTTTAATTTGTTAAAATACCTTGCGTATGGAAACAGATCTATAAACAGAAGATCAAAAGATCAAGAAATCGGAGGAGTTGGATTGCTCCCAAATTTCTCTTTAAATTTCTTTGATTAGCAAACTAGTAGCTGTCTTAGGTAAAAAACTTCAGTAGCGCTAAGCTGTGGACAATATATTCAATCGAAACGAACATCATGTGAAAGCTTAAAACATAAAAATTGTTGGAAAAAATATCTTAGTAAAAACACTTTTTAAAAAACAGATTCAATAATAATATTATTCAATATCAAAGTGGGCAAATACACATGATTTTTATATTTTTATTAAGTTTCAAATTCACAGCTTCTAAAAAAAATACTATAGAAACTTATTTAGAATAAAAAGTACATCCTGAATCCCATATAAATCAAATCTTTGAATTTTTTATGTTTTTTCTTTTTTCTTTTTTTTTGCTTTTTTCCTCTTTTTGCATTTATCAATTTGATTTATTTGTTTTTATCACTTGGCATTTTATTTATGCGTTCGCTTAATATATTGCTTTGCCAGCATTAAAAAAAATTAAAAAAAAAAACATATCTTTCTTAACACATTTAAAAAAAATGCATTTTGAAAATTTTGCGCTCACCGTTAGATTCAATTCACTGCGAGATTAACCGTTAAACTCAAATTGCACACTGAAAAAGTCGACTTGGGAAATGTTGTGTTGGTTTTGTGCGGGAAAAAAAAGGTAATTCTTTTGAAATAATTCAATTAATTATGTTTATTAACTTTACGTTAAGATTTGAATTAATTTTATTTTTTTCTATATTTTTTGTGATTTGATTTAGTGTGTGGCTGGGTGTGTGTGTGTGTGTTTGATTGTTGGATTCTGTTCCTAACGAAAAATTTCAACTGGTTGTCGCGAGGCTGCTCGAAGCGGAGTGAAGTGTTGAATATGCTGCACGGCAGCGCCAACTCTGGTTTCTGTGGCCAGCAGCGACGACGATGAGCACGAGAATGACGCGACCAACGATGGCCACGGCGAGACGAGCCAACGAGTCAGCCGACGATGGCGAGGACGATGCCAAACGACGGGACTGTCGAGGACGTGGTCGCGGACGAGGACGAGGATGAGGGCGAGGACGAAGTGCGAGTACGAGGACGCAGACGAGGCCGAACACGACGACTACGATTAGGGGCACGAGAAGGCGGGTCGAGGATGGCGTCTCGAACTCAAATCGCTTCAATTTCAGTTTGATGACACGGGCACGGCACGGCACGGCCTGTGCTGGGGGCCGGCGGCGGCGCGCAATTGCTGCAGCCTCATCAGCATGCTAGTGTTGGTGTTAAGGACATGGTCGTATCCTGTGCGTGTGTATCTGCCAGCAGAGACGCAACAGTGCCGACGTCGAACGTCGAGTCCTAAGCGGCGGCGGCGCCAGCAACAACAAGTGGAACTACATTTGGCCATTCGGCTTTGGCTTTGTGCATTCGGCAAAGCACACACGCACACACGCCCACATACACACACACACACACACACACTGACATTCGTATTTTGTGTATTCGCTCTATGCGAATCGTTTTCGGTTTCAGTTTCGCTTTACCTTCATTTTTACACGAGCAACAAGAACCAAATAACAGAAAAAGAAGAAAGCACAATTTGGCAAAACAGCCAAAAAGCTTCCGCTGGGTGGCGCCACCAGCTTAAGCACGCATCAGTCAAAGCAGTCAAAAAACTTAAAAACCAAACAAATACAACTAATAGTACTCTAGCCGAGAGTGCCCGACTATAAGATACCCTGAACCCCTTGCGCCGAGCTGCCGTTAAAAATATTCCAGCTTCTCTCTATGGATACATACACACACTCACACATGCACACACACCCATAGAAGCACGCCGCTGGCACTCAACTTTATGCACCGGCTGTGCTTCTTCTTTCCTTAGCCCCATTGAGTTATAACTAAATAAATAATAAATATATATATGCATTGAGTAATAAATATATATATATATATATATATATATATATATATATATATATATATATATATAGCCTTAGCCCGATGCTGTGGAAAAAGCTTTCTTGATTAAGCTCGGTGCTTATTGTCCGATCTTTATGAAATTTTCAGGTAGCATTAAAATGCGTGTAAGTTCCAAGGACAAAGAAAGTCCCTCGAAAAACGAGTTAAATTTTAATTTTGTGCTGAACGGCAAGGGCAATCCTAACATCCTTCATACCAAACTTGGTCTATCTGTCTTATGTCGGCATTAAGTCGTAACCGATTTCTATCGATTCCGTGCAAATAGGCTGGGCTAACGATGATATGTTCTAAACTCAAACGTTTCGTGCTCTTGATGGGCCATTGTTCAAATGGTAAGGCTCTTTAATTATAGTTCCTGAATAAGACACTTTCATACGTACGGATAGACTGACGGACAGATAGACTGGCGGACAGACAGGAAGACAATCGCCTCGGCCATGGATGTTCACCAAGAATATATATACTTTAAGCGGTCGGAGTTGCTTCCTTCCGCCTGTTACACTCACTCACACAAAACCAGACTACCCTTTTGAGTGAATTTCAATGTGCACAGGGTATGAAAAGCATAAAAAGCTGTAAACACACTCACACATGCACTTGAGATTTGATAAGGCCAAATTTTGGCCACAATTGAATTGTTTTTGCTTTCTCTTCTCTAATTTTTTGCCAGCACTTTGCTTGTAATTATTTTATGCAAATGAACAGAGAACAAGAGAACAGAGAAAGGGAATGAGAGAGTTTGGCATTAGGTGAGTGCATGAGCAACGAATAATCCCCATTGTCGTGATCTCTGCATTTCATACAGAAATAAACCGATAAGTTGTTCAAATTTTCAGTTGTCTTTGGACTTTCGTTTAGAGAAGATCTTTTTATGGATTTGCTTTTCCTTAGCCGGCGCATTTATTTGGGTGATGGCAGCCACGAGTTGCCCCTCAACGGTGGCATCATTGTGGACACGGGCGGCATCATCAGACGCGGTAAGAGGAACGGCTCAATCTCGCAACCTTTTGCCCATTATAAGGTGGAAAAAATACTTATTTATATACTCATAGGCAGATGTTTGTGTTAAGTATGACACTTGTTTGGTTTTATTTAATTTTAGGTTTCTCTTGAATGCCAAAAAGCTATAGAGAGTGAGAATGCAGAGAGAGCTAAAATTGTTTGTGTTTATAGAACCAGCTCATGAATAGAATTTATTTATTATTCATTTCGTTCACTTCCAGTTCGAATGCTATCATCTCCAAGCTCGCAAACAAAGTGCCACTCGCTCACAGCCTAAACTGGTTGCGAATTGTAAAGCATAAAGCAGCGAAACGGAAGCAAAGCAACATCTTATTCTCTGTGTGTTAAACCCTAATGGACATGGAAATGTGTTAGTAAAGGAACTTCAAACTCCATCAATGTATAAAAGGGTGTTAGGTCCCAAGCAGAAGTAGGCATCTTGAACTCTATTAGTTTCACATATTTGTTATCAGCATCAATAGCTGAACACATTGATCTCAGATCTGCTTTAACTTTCCGAGCAGATTAAGTTCACTCCACGTTGTCACAGCTTAAGACCTTTTTGATTGAAGTTTCTAACCATATCTAAGGGGTTACAAGAGATGGACAGCAAATTTAGACTATAGGCGCTCGTATGTTATACACAATATTGCAGAATTATCTGAAAACACAGACGTTAACGCAGTTTTATCTTTTTAAATAAAAGATTTAGTGAAAATATTTAATTTTGAATATGGAATTTGTTTATTTAAAAAGGCGCATGAAGCAAGACGTATGAGCAGTGAAATATAAATAAAATGCCAATGCAGCAGATAGATAGAGAACCAATAGGTTATTGTCGCATTCATACTGACTGACTGATTGACTGATTGACTGACTGACTGACTGACTGACTGACTGACTGACTGACTGACTGACTGACTGACTGACTGACTGACTGACAGACTGATTGACTGATTGACTGACTGACTGACTGACTGACTGACTGACTGACTGACTGACTGACTGACTGACTGACTGACTGACTGACTGACTGACTGACTGACTGACTGACTGACTGACTGACTGACTGACTGACTGACTGACTGACTGTTGTATGCAACTTAATTAAAACTTTTTTGATTCGCTTTTCTCGATATGCACTGCTCCTGGATGAAAAACATTCGCAAATGTTTAATGCCCGAAAGTTTTTTTCTCGACTGCAAGGTGAAACACGTTATATTTAAAAGGGTAATCACAAAATTGCCACGGCAAAGGCCGCGGAGTACCTGCGAGTATAATAGATTAATATATTATTATTAATAATATAATATAATATAGAATAATAGGTAGCAAATGTTGTCCTGTGTTCAGTCCTTCTATTTTGAATTTGTTCAGTTTTTAGTCAATCTGTTTTTTATGTAAATGCGCTCCTCACATTGATTTAATGGAAAAATAGCCTGGCTACATATCTCTCAAACCTATTCAAATCAAATAAATAGATTTTATGTAGTCGTCTATTTGATTAAATCACAAATTGATTGTTTATGCACATTCATGCACTGTTTATTTAGTAAAAAAAAGGTATGCACTCTTGGATTGAAGTAAAGTAAATAAAGAGCATCACGATTTGAGGAACTAAAAACAAAAATGTAATACAGTGATGCATACAAAATCGAAATGAAAAACAGCATGCATAAAAAAATGCCTAAAGCTTACCTACGGCTTTTATCCTAATCCATTAAAGTGAAATATTTTTTGTGCCAATAGCAAAATTCATTGCTAAACTCGTCCATTTGCACTGAAAATTCACAAAATAAAAACCAATTCCAATTTCTCCGACCAGTAAATATTACTTGCAGCCACAGCAAGGGAATACCCCTAGACTGACGTACATATTTCAAGAAAAAATACACAAACTAATTGAACATTTTTGTTTTTGCCAAAAAGTAAACTTCAAATTTGTTGAAACGTGGTCAAACGCATAAAATCGTGTTAAATGAATTAAATTTCTTAAAGGATTCTGATTGTGAATTTGGGTTTTTGAGAAAATTGATCTTCCCCGAATCTGTTTTGAAATAATTTTAGACAAATTTTCATATATTGCAGATTGAAAAGCTATTCGCTTACACTATATATTGTGGGAAATATCGGAATATTGTATGTTACATTAAATTAAAAAAACTCCTTAGGCCATCTCTCTTGTTTTCCGCTCTCTCGCTCTGTCTCATGCTCATATTACATTTCCTTTCAGTCCTACGCACAGCGCAAGAGGTGAACACCTATCTATATAATACGGAATCGGAAGCTGTCTATGATTTTGGGGATCTTCTGCTGATGCCGGGTCTAATTGATACGAACGTGCACATCAGCGAGCCAGGCCGCACTGACTGGGAGGGATTCGTGTCGGCGACTAAGGCGGCAGCCGCCGGCGGGTTCACCACCATCATCAATCGGCCCACGTGAGTAACTGCCAGATTGTGGCTGGCGCCTGGCTGCTAGAGTTCCTACAAACCTTTCTACAGTTCAACGCCCGCAGCAATGCCACGCCTACCACAGTGAGCGTGCAGACGCTCAAAGCAAAAACCTCGACAGCACGCGGCAAAATTTACGTGGACGTGGGCTTCTGGGGCGGTCTGGTGCCCGAAAACGTCGATCAGCTGGCGCCGCAGCTCGCGGCCGGCGTGGTGGGACTACAGTGCACACTCTGTGGCAGCGCACCGCCTGTCGGCGAGGAGTTCGCAGCGATCAACGAGGCCCAGCTCGTCGAGGCGCTCAATCAGCTTAGCAAGGAGCACGTAACGGATGCGGTTATAGCGGTAGCTACTTATATGTTTACACCACTCTATATATAACTATCAGGGATCCTATCACGTAGATCCTCGTAGTGCACAAAAATATCGACCATATCTCAGAGTTTATAATAGAAGAAAAAGTTGGTATATGAGTTCCCGCATAGCGCTAACTAGCCTCGTTTCCGCAAAATCGATCAAAATCAATCAAAATCGATATCGGTATTCTGTTCATTGACCATTTCTTACAGCTTTAAATAGTTATATACGCCAAAATTGGATTATAGGCTCTCGTATAGGGCGCGCAGATTAAATCATCGATAACTAGCTCCGTTTCCGAGGAATAGATATAAATCGAATCTGATATTCTGTTGTTTGGACCATGTCTCGGACTTCATTGTAAAGTGCGCAGTCTTTCCTTATCTTTTTTATATCTTTATTTCAACACTCCACAATCCATTCGCTCCGACCAACCGCTTAAAAGTCAGTTTAGTATCGAAGCTCGTAGTATCGATCTTGTCCTTACAATTCCAAATCGATACAACTCACTTATTATTATTTATATTATTATATTATTATTTCTATATCGAAACATACGTCGCTTAAAGCTAATACTTGAGTATACATATATTTAGATCTTTACATTCGGCAGACCTTACAATAAAAATCTACCTCGATTACCATACTAGCGGATACTACTTTGTTTACACTAATAGCCCAAGGCCTAAGCCATGCAGGTTCTAAGACACTACGATATGGTAATAAGGTCATTCGGCAATTGTCTTTGTTGTCATTTGCATGTTTGTCTATATGCTCCTCCTTATGATTTTCTCTATGCTGCTCTCTCCGAGCCCTCTATATCAGCTTGCCTACTTACTCACCGGAGAAAGTACGCACGAAAGCATCTCTTAAATCTATTACTTCAGTATTTTTAACGATCTTCGCACTACAATAGCTATAAAAGCCGAAATTGGTATATAGGTTCTCGTATAGTACATGCGAATAAATTCATCGATAGCCAGCCACGTTTTCGCAAGATCGATAAGAAGTAATATCGACATTCTGTTATTTGACCATGTTTCGTCTGTCCGGCCGCCCATCTGTCCGTATGTACGAACGCGTTTATTTCGGAGACTTTAATATCTAGAATATTTAAATTTTGAACGTATCCGGGATTTGTTTTTCTGAGTAAAGTTCGGAGCTTTTTTGACTTATACAACCCAAAATTGGTATAAAAAAAGCTCACGTATAGCATACATAGATTAAATTAGCGATAACTTTCCTTGCTTCCGGAAAATCGATTAAAATCCAAATTGGAATTCTATAATTTAATCATATTTCAGAGCTTATAATAGCCAGAGACTCCAAATTTTTAATGAAGGCGTATAATAAATATTTATATAAGATATTTAGAATATTTAACTTCTTGGATATCTCCAGCCACCATTTCCACGCGGTATAGTCTTGCACTTTGGTATGTACACTCATTTGGGTGGCATATTCAAGGCTTGTTTTCCACAAGAATGTTTGTTACGGCAGTTTGGTGCTGGATGCAGGGCATCTCCCGATTGGAGCATTCTGATTTGTTTCCTAGAAAGATGAGCACTTAATTTAAACCCAAATGGAAACTTGTTTGCAGCCTTGAGACAGATATTTATATATATATATATATATATATGCATAAATATATGTCAAACTAGATCAAATAAATTTGTCCTTACAGTTCCACGCCGAGCTGCCACACAGTGAGGCCCTGGTGCTCCCGGATGACGACTCGTGCAAATGTTATGCGAATTATCTGCGCACACGACCCGCGAGCATGGAGCTGTCGGCGGTGGAGCTAATCTGCCGGGTGGCCGCACAACATCCAGAGCAACGCTTTCACATTATGAATCTTTGCTGCGCCGAGACGCTGCCCGTGCTGGCAGCGAGCCGGCGACAGGCGGGGGCGCAGCTGACGGCGGAGACGTGTCCACATTATGTGGCACTCAGTGCGGAAGAGGTGCCCGAATGCGGCACCGAGTTCAAGACCTGGCCGCCCATTAGAGAGCGCGCCAATCAGGCGATGCTGTGGCAGGCGCTGCGGCAACCGGACGCGGCGCTGCAGCTGATCGCCAGCGATCACTCCTCGGCCACGCCCGGCGCCCGCTGTCTGACCTATGGACGCGGGCGTGGCAATTTCATGAACGCCTGGCCGGGCATCAGTTCGCTGCAGCTGAGCCTGCCCGTGGTGTGGACGCGCGGCCAACAGGAGGAGCAGCCCCTCAGCGTGGCCGAGGTGCATCGCCTGATGTGCTGGCAGCCGGCGCAGCTCTGCGGCCTGTCCAGTTTCAAGGGCCGCATTGCCGAGGGCTACGATGCCGACTTTTGCATCTGGCAGCCCGACGAGCAGTTCACCGTCACGTCCGACGATCTGTTCGCGGCCCACAAATCGTCAACCCCCTACGCCGGCCAGAGACTGAGCGGTGTGGTGCATGCCACGGTGGTGCGCGGCCTTCATGTCTATCAGCAGTACGAGGGCTTCGGCCAGCCGCTGGGCAAGGTTCTGCTGCGCAAGACCAGTCGCAAGCTGGTCAAGTTTGTTCGCCTGTGAAGCTAAACTTTGCTAATTAAACAAATTGCGATTGGACCAAATAAATATCTACTCTTTTTCCTTTTTTTGTTGTTGTTGTTTTTGCGTGGGCGCACGGGTGGCAAGTTCCTTTGCGTACATCCACTTGCTGTCTGCGTAATCATCAGACCAAATACGGGCCCCGCTGCGCCTGGTTGCCTGTCACCTCCTTCAGCTGCTCGTCGACTCTTTTATGAGTCGTGCAACAAGTTGTCGCATGGCAACGTTGTGCAAAGACCCACCACACACGCCTCTGCTCCTACACGCGACACACTAGCCCCTACCCCCTACCACCTACCACCTACCCGCTGCCTACACTCCAGCTCGGGCTGTGCATGTGTATGACAACTTAAGTTTGCTTTTGCCAGGCGTCAACTCAATTTTTGCACCGTGTTTGCCACAAGACTTGTTTACCCAAGCGGATGCCAGCTAGAGCGGAACGCACATATGTGTGCGCGTGTCATGTGTACTCATGGCTTGGTTTATGCATGGCGACTATGCGTGATAATCAAATCACAAATGTTTTCTTTGCCCAAGCCGTATATAAATATTTTCGCAGCACTTGCCTTGTAAGGGATCTGGACAGCGGCTCTTGTTATTAAGATCGTTAACTTTTTTGCAAACAGAGAGAAGGATCGAATCCCCTAAAAAGGTGTCTCTTCAGTCCATACTCGACTAGTAAGAATATTCAAAAACATTAAATAATAAAAATATCCATGTCAGCGTTATTTGGCCTGATTTCATTAACAAAAACTTATTCATTATTCTTTCTTAAATTTTTATTGAGTTTGTTCTGTTGGAAATACCTTAGTCAATCGTTAAACCCATTTTTAGTATACCATTAAATTTCAAAGGGATCACAGCATTATTGCACAAGTATGAAAGCTCTAGTCGGGAGTGCCCGAACAGGGTATACCCTTAACCTTCTCCATTGCATAGCATTGGAACCGTTCGGATCAGGCCACTATATCAAAAATACATATACATATCTGGCATTAACGAGTTCTACTATGTTCCTTATACATGAGCAATACCTTATCAGCATCAGATTACTATATCCGAAAGGTCTATAGAAACAATGTCAGATTAAAGTGAGTTTTTTTTGTGGAAATTTTTTCAGTTCTCCAAGATGCCTTCGCCACAGCCAATCCCCCAATTCTCCACGCATAACTGAAAACCCATTATAAATACAAGGGTATAAGCAAGAATATTCATGTAATGTATTTTATTCTTTGTGACATAATTTTGTCTTTTTGTAAATGACTTAATGTATTGCAAACTGCAAGATAAAAAAAAAAATTTATATATATATATATATATATACAAAAGTAGTTTACCAGACAAGCTTATGTAATATTCACGGCATAAACGTGGCCTAGACGTGATATAAGCAACAACATGTGTAAAAGAAGAGGTCCTTTGTGACGCCTACGAAAACGTTACGAATAGGTAAAAAAAGAAGTGAATAAATTTTTACTGCCCGATCGAAAAACGTAATTGAAAATTTTACGAATTCTAAGAAGTGCACAATGGCAATAATATAATATCTACGCTGGGCAACAGTATAAACAGAGCATTTTATAAAGTTGAGAGTTTAGTTTGACCAAAGAGTTGGTTTTTATTATGTTAACCAAAGCCTCTCCCTCCCGATCCCCGCTGGCCAATGCACAGTCAGGGGGCTTATGCACTAGTTTTGATTTCTTTGTGAACGTATCTGACTGTGGGCCGCCGCCTGCTGGCTTTTTTCATGTGTACCTGTGTACATGTGTGCATATAACTGTCACACACACACACAGCTTGAGCCCTCCACTGACCTGTGCTGCACACAATTTTTATTTAATAAATACCTCACTTCCTGCACGTAACACACACACACGCACATACACAGAAGTTGACTATCCGTCAATTGTTGACACTCTGTTTCCCTTGAATAGAGGCGAGCATTTCAGTGGACAGAAGAAGAGTTCTTGATAAATCGAACCAAAAGATAACTAAATTTGTAAATCAACTTATATTTAGAGCTGAATAATATTATTTACTTAAATGTCCTTATATGTTATTGTCAATCAACATTAAGTTAAATGTATACTATATATATTTATATATATATATATATATATATATATATATATATATTGTCCTGACTGACTGACTGAATGACTGACTGACTGATTGGTGATCAACGCACAGCCCAAACCGTAAGAGCTAGGAAGCTGAAATTTTCATTGAAGCTACCTTATGTGATGTAGGTGCACGTTAAGACGGGGTTTCGGAAAATTCCACCCGCAAGTGTGGAAAAATCGCGAAAAACGTTTGTATGTAACTTTTTTGTTTACCTTCCGATCGGCCTCAAACTTATTTTCAAAGATTTTTGTTCAAATTCATTTGAGGGGTGTTTCACGCTATTAGGAAAATCCGTTCCTCCTTGGTGGAAATGGAGGTCAAAGATTTGGTGGTTGACGTTTCGCGCTCAAATTCATTTCCAGCGATCTATAAGAAAAATCATTTGATACGTGTTTCACACTTTTCGCAGAATTCAAACTTCTTCGGGGGGAATGCGCTTTAAAGATTTTTTGGGCGTAGTTTTAAGTTGTGTCCGATTTGCTTCAAACTTATTTTCAAAGCTCTACATAAGAATGTAATGAATACGCGTTTCAGCGATTTGGGAAATTCCACTCGCAACAGTGGTAAATTGGCGGAAAACGTTTGTATGAAAGTTATTTGTTTACCGTCCGATCAGTTTTAAAATCATTTCAAATTTGTTTGAGAACATTGATTTTATAACATACGTGCCACGGGCAAGGCCGGGTTATACCCGATTGTATATATATATATACATGTATATATATATATATATATATATATATATATATATATATATATATATATATATATATATATATATATAGATGTAAAGTATTGAGCTATTATTATGAACCAAAACAAATTCATTTAAGACTAAAAAAAGAGTATAATCGCAGCCGTGCATTGCCGTTGAGCTGTTGTTCTGGCTGCCCTGTGCCGCCGGGTCTGGTGCTGATTCCACTCCGGGTAAGCAGGTTTGTTTGGGCAGGTAGGCGCCCACGTCAGGCCATCATGGATGTCCATGCCATGTCAACCTGATAAATGCGTGGGCGCTGGGCAGCGGGTGGTTGGAACTTGGGACTTGACGCTGGTGCCAGCGTTGGGTTGTAAATGTATTACGTACAGTGCTTTACGCGCCCCTGCGCATTTCTTATTTAATAAATGCCCGAAGCAGTTCACTTTCAAATCACATTACTGCCGCAGCTGAGCAGTAAATGGTGGAGTGGTGAAATTGAGGGCCAGGGGTGGCAGGGGGGTTTTGTTGGTAGTGCGAAACTAGGACTCGGTTTGGCGGAGGTTTTTCAGCTTAATTTTGGTGCTGCGGCTGGCGCTGTCAGCTGCTCACGCCACGTTAGCCATAACACGCAACATACGGCGTATTCGTAATTTATGCAACGTGTATGAAGCATACGCCACATGAGCCATGCACAAACGCGTCTCCGCCAAATGCTCAACGTATCTTTGTCAACTGAAGCAGCAGTCAGCTTGGTTACATAAATGTGGGCATAACATGGCGTGTATGCGATGGCTGTGATTGTTATATTACGCATACGCCAAGTTGCCGAATTGGATACTTAGCTTCGTGGTTTGCGGTCGACAGGGCGCTTTTTTTTATCAACCCTTGCATACGGTATTCCACTTTTGTCGTGAAATGAGTAACACTTAGATGGCCACACCATAAAGTATATATATTCTATGCAAGTTTTTTGTCGGCCGGATTTGTACTTTACATATATCTTATAAATGCCAACGGAATGATCGGTCGAATATTAAATTCATGGCTGAAAAACTTTATTGTTTTTCATAATATTGGCATCTACATGATTCAGTATGCCCCTCCACATCGACGCACTTAATAACAAATATAACTTTATACGTACAATCAATCGGAATTAAAGTGTTGCTATAAATACCCTTCTAAGCCTTTTAAGCTTCTATTCGTAAGGGTATTTACTCTTCTTGTTTGTTGGGTGTGAGTCGGTGCTACGGTTGAACCGGGTCAGATTTTTTGCCAACTAATCAACCGTTAATTGACAGCCTGAACGTATGCAACAGATTTCTGTTTGACAGTCAGCTGCCATTTCACACGCATGTGCGAGCGAGTTAGGCGCGATTAGTGAGTGTGTGTGCAAGCATGTCGGCATGCTACGTCACCGTTGCGTCGCGTCTCTGCTGCGTCGCACGTCATAACGAGAACAACAATAACGAACGGTACGCAACGGCACGGCCAAACATAAAAGCAGCGCCAAACGTCGCCGCGTTCTCAGTTGTGGATGTGTCTCTCTTTCTTTGGGCATGTATGTGCTCGCTTCTGTGTGCCTCTGTGTCGTGTCCAAGTGCAAATGGCCAACACAAGTTTGCATACATATGTACATATGTATATGTATGCTTGTATGTGGAACTTGACTTTTGCGTTGGGCATTTAAAAATATTTCAACCATGTGCACTAGTGTTGCTTTGCCTGAGTAAGCGCCCAAGCTACCAGGCGTGAGCGAGAGCGGGAGACAGAAAGCAAAATATTGAGAAAGGTGAGTGTTAATGTTGGAAACGCCGGCATCGGCATCGACATCGGCACCGACATCGACGTCAGCGTCAGACACCGTGACTTTGACGTGGCGACGATAACGTTTAACGCTCTTGTTTTGCTATTATTGTTTGTGTGGCTTTAATTGTTGCTGCCGCTGCACTACAAGAAGCTGCTTCTGCTACAGTTAAACAGAGCACACAGCAAAGCACAATAATTACGAAACAGCCAAGGGACCACACAAACACATGCATCTTTGCATACATGAGCGCGTCTGCATGTACATACATACATATGTACATATATGAGTGCAAACATACACATATGCATACATATGTACGTATCAGTAGCTGTCAGAATATTCTAAGCACGACTCAAAGACATCAACCTGCTCCAAATTGAAGCACTGTCTAACATCTGATCCATATCATGTGCATACATAAATATGTATGTTTGCCATCGGAATAAACATAAAAATTCTGGCATTTAATTTGGCTATCAATTATATAATATATACATATTTATACACATTAAAACATACATGCATATACCATGGGCGACACGCCATGAAAATCTGTTGCCGACTACGTGACTCACTCGCATGCAGAATTACATATTACCTGCTGCATAGTGTATGTGCTGCGCCCATCTCTCGCATTGAGCTCTCAATTTATTGTTTTGTATGGTATCCGTAAATGTTTTACTTATTATACATATGTATGTAGACCCACTGTGCGTACTATTGTTACCTACTGTGTCTGCTATTCAAATATATGTACATTGAAATATTATGTTTGGAAAACGCCAAAAATTAGGTTAATTTTATTTTATTACACTTTAAACGATTTTTTTTATGCATATTTATAAGACTAGCGTATTTGGATTATCCGTCAGTTGCTCAGAAATTACAAGAGATAACGACTTTTAATTGAACGTAAGTCCTCCTAGGGCATGAAAAACTATAGTTTATTTTAAATTACCGATAAGTCAGTACGTTCTCACGATAACTCACCCCATTCTCCTGTTTTTCTGCCATATCTCGGAGCTAATAAGACCTAGAGATAAACAATTTGGGATATAGGAAACCTCAGCATATGAACACAACATTTACCTGATTGTATACATTCCATTGTTTTCCTACAAATTGAACAAATTTTATTTTTCGTGATACAGTCTTGGGCGTTGGTATTTACACATGGATGCCATATTATTGTCCTGAAAGTTCATAGGGTTCGGAGAATAGACCCTGAAAAACCCAGCACCCATTACGACAGAATATCCAATAGTTTGGGGCTTAGAGAAAAAGAAGCATAACCGTAGCATAAGCTAGGCAGCTTGAGGCGAAGGGTTCAGGGTATCTCCTAGTCGGGCACGCCCGAATAGTGCACCCTTTTTTTTATGCATGATAATAATAATTTATTTTATTCCAGAAATTAAGTTTGCAATCTTTTTATTTCAAGTGTGAAAAACGGGCGTGTTAGTTTACGAGTGATCAACTTATAAAGCTGTTAACAATATATTTTTCGTGAGCGGCGCAACACGAAAGTAATTCAATTTAATGTGCAGGCACGCGCACATCGCTAACCGTCTGCTGCCGCTGCTGCTGGTGACGTGTGCTGCGGCGACTTCGACGTCGACGTTTGTACATGGTCGTCGGCGTAGTCGCGTCGTGGCCGCTTAGTCAGTCAGCGGCGTCAGTATTGCTTTTCAGTTTGGCTACGTAAAGCGGCGTCAGAGGCAGCAGCAGCGACGAGCAGCGGCCCCCAAAGCAGCAACAACAATAGCCATCGCAATTAGCAGCAACAACACTCAGTTAATTGTCGGTTGCGGCGTCGTCGCGTCATCGAGCGCCGGCAGCAACAGCAACAACTACAACCACAACTATAACTACAACAACGACAAAAGGTGACGATTGCAGCCCACTAAAGAATAAGAAGCAGCGCGCACAAATTTTGGGCGCCAAAAAAATATTATAACCGTATCAGAATATCAAATCAGCAACAACAACAACAACAACAACTACTACTCAGGCACTAGTGTTTCAATGTATGTGTGAGTGTGTGTGAGTGACATTTTTTTAATACAATATTTGCGCGCTTTTAATGTGTAAAATATTTGTGTACGAAATTAAGCAAGTAATTATAGCCGCGCTCTCTCTCTCTCTCTCTCTCTCTCTCTCTCTCTCTCTCTCGGTGACTGGCACTTACGCCTGAGTGGGAGAGCGCCAAACGGTTAACAACAAAAACAATAGCACATGTATATTTATATATATACGCCACTGTACATATATATTTATATATATATATATGTATGTATATTTGTGTATATAATATCTATGTATGCACATATGTATACGCGTATAATGTATTGTAATCAAATCGGCTAAACAACAAAAATCTTGACGTAATCGCAACACAACGAAAAGAAAACGAAAAACGAAAAAAAATAAATAAAAATCAACAACAAAAACGACTGCGCTCATAAAAGCAAGCAACAACAACAACAACAACAGCAAAAGCTGTTTGTTTTCTTTTACCCTTTTTTTGTTTTTGTTTTTGTCTTTGCTTTTGTTATTTAGTGATGTTATATTGTTGTTAAAACATCTCATTAAGCGGCTTGCAAAAACTACAAATTTTTAGCCGTTACGCGAAATTTGTTATTGCCTTCTTCGTGGTGAATTTCATTGTTATTAGTCAGCAGCAGCAACAAACACGACGACAACAACAACAACAGCAACGACAACAATAACAACCGCCATCGTCAGCAGCGGGTAAGATATGATTAGAGGCGGGCGAGGGTGTGGCACGAGCACTAGACAGAAGTGTGCACTTAATGACCCTCTTCGTAGGTGTTAACGCATATTTAATGCACACAACAGCTAAAACAAAAAACAAAACAAAAACAAGAAAAAAACCCCGGAAGAGCTTAGCAGAAGGTCATTCACTCAAACGAATGCACATTGGAAACTAATAGATAATCAATTACATATGTGCTAAAACTTAAAACGTTTTCAAAAGTTTTTCAACATCTGTATTTGATTTTCCATTTAGATGCCTTCTTCAACAACATCGTAATTTTGAAAACTGCACTCGGAAAAAGTTATCCAATATTAAAAATCAAAATTGTGAAAACTGCACTCGAAAACGGTTATTCAATATTAACACAATTTTAAAATATGCACTCGAAAAAAATTAATCCAATATTTAAAAGCTAACTTCTATCTGATAAAAAACACACTCAAATCGATTTTTTTTTTAAATTTCTTTCGCAAGTTTGGAAAACTCGCTTGTCTGAAACTTTTCTGTTTACCTACCGATTGGCTTTGAACTTATTTTCATATATTTTTTGAAAATTCACTTAAGCTGCATTTCACACTTTTCGCCAAATCCACCCATATGGGGTGGAAAACGCGTCTCGAAGGCTGTAATTTTTATTTTTATTGAGACATATTTCAAATTTTAAACTTTTGAAGTTGTTTTTTAAGATTTTTGACGTAAAGTTAGTTTCGAGGAGTAAGTGAGGGTAATTTTAAGATACTAAGCAAAAAGCTTACGTATAATGTTCATTTCTATAATAATACAAACTTAAAACATTCTAATTTTCACATTTCTTTGTTGTCAAGATTATCTTTCCCAACCTGTGAAACAATTTTTGAGTCATTCAATTTTCAATCATGTTTTTGACAATCAAAGGTAGACTTTAATCTTTATTGTCAATCTTAAGGCTTGATTTTAAACTGAAGTCCTTTAAAATTGTTCTACGAATTGTACATATGTAATTTGTCTACGGGAATCGTAAGAAAGGTTCCCCAAAATTAGGGAATTATCAATTATTTATTATATATTCTTTTCGAGTTAAATAATTCATGCAAATATATATGTCGTATTTATAAGGTCATAAAGCAACTTATTTTATGTTTCGGATTGGTTTTCAGCTTCGATTCGAATTTGAATATTGCGTAAGACTATAATAATAGCATGGACATTAAAATATTCCGGAATGTACATCAAGCGGATTGTTGTCCATAGAGAGCGAGAGGTGTTCCCTCAAATGCGCCCCCTTAAATGCAGATAATTGCTTTTTCAGTATTCCTGATAAGTGTGGAGCTTATTGTACTATTGTACTATTTATGACCCACACTGGGCATTAGTCATGCCTAGTACTAGGTCCCAATCGAGACACAACCATAAAAGCGTGCAAATTCAAGACCTTATCGAAAGGTCTCATATATTCCTTCTATACTATCTACCCAAGCAGAGCTACTAACCACAAAAGCAATATGACAATGAGGAAAACGTTTACAAAATAAGGCAAAGACTACAATTGTGATTTTTTATTGAAGTGCATTTTTATTAGAAGTTAATTAGTTAATAGAGGTAATACATAATATCTATGTACAGCTGGAGGTAACTTTCTTGATATCATTAGACTGAGAATTTTCATTGTCTTTGCGATACTAGACTCTTTCAAGTAATATACAAGAAAAAAGTAATATGCTTAATTAAGCAATAGATGAACCAATTGTGGAGATTACGCTTCACGTCGTTTGGGCATCAAATAAATTGACTGATCCCATTTATCTATACCTATATATTGGCTTGATCAGCGCACAGTCTCAAACGTTAGAGCTACGTAGCTGAAATTTTTACTAATACTTCCTTCTGGGTCGACTAAGACTGGGCTAAAGTTTGTATTAAATACATCAACAACGCGGTGTGAATGTGACATCAGGAGCCTGCGAGGCTTGAGTATATGAGCGTCGAACTAACAAGCGAAAGGTCGCCGGTTCATATTTGTTTATTTAGTTTGTTATTATATTTGTTTACTTACTTTGCTATTGTACACTGAAAAACTGAATAATAAAGTCTAAAAAATGTCTAAGAAATGGAAAATGAATGACTACTAACAGAAGACATATATATCCCGCTTTGGAATTGGTTGTTTTATCAACTACAATGCTGTCAAATGTATCCTGGAATACCCCAGGCAATTGCTTGCGTAGCGAAGTGGGCTAAGAGCGGCCCACTGAGCCCGAAGTTCAGTGTCCAAGCACCCGAGACAACGGAAGACAAGCATAGATATATATACATATATATACATATATAAATATATATATGTGTGTGTGTGTATTTTCAATTTTAATTTGAGCCAAAAGCCTTTTTATATCTCTTGTCCGTTTCATTCCTGAGCTTGTCTCATGTGTCTGGTCCACACAATATTCAATTCATCAAGACAGCATTGCAACAGTTTTTGCTATTAGGAAAGTTACTACGTGGATGAAACTGGGCTCCTGTTGCTTAAAGTGCGATGCATAATTTCCGCTCTTTAAAAATTCGTTCCATTATGTTTAGTGGAATGTTTATTCATCAATTAATGAACATAGTCCAAATCGACTCTGCTGGTTGACTAGCCAAATTAAGTTCGCTGTCCCTACTAGACGCACACGTAACTGTACTAGATCAGATAAAGTTATCTCTTAAATGTTGTTAAACTAACTAATGTATCTACCATGAACCATTTCGGGTTCTCTCTGATAATTACAATAGGCATGACAGTGTATTCCGTTGGGGGGTGTCTTCTCTGCCTCGCATTAAATCTCTTGTTCTAAACTTTCTTTTTTAGTCATAGTCTGTATTTTTAGTTTCTATTAGTTTTTGTACTTTGCGACTTCGTGTCGTACGCTACACGAGTGCTCCCCTCTGTCGATTGGTCGGGGGGATGGGATCCAATGCGTTGCATGTGATTTTAGGGCGAATGCTTAGACCCGTTGTGACATTTTGTTCGACTTTGTAGTTTTAGTAGCAATTGCATTTTCAACATTGTTCATTTGACCCCCAGCAACGTCGGGCAATTTCTTTCATCATTCTATACTTAAGCACAAAAGCTAATTACAACATTTCATTCATTTATGAAAGCTCTATATAAGATATATATAATTATTTTAAAACTTCCCTTAAATCACCTGGTACTATAGGGCTATTATAATCGGTTCAAGTATGTTTAGTAAAGTTCTAACCATCGGTTGTCCAGCCTCTAGGGAGGACTCTACAAGATTCATAAAACGTTGGAGAAGTCATAAAGGCTTGACATTTTTTTGTGATTATGCGAAAATGTAACATTTACCTATTCAGTATGGCCCCTCCTTTTAATTTAACGCAAGTTTATAGGTCAAAACTTTGAAAATATATTAAAATTCAGATTGAAAAGTTGCTTATAACAGTTTCCTACCCATTTCCCATCCTGTTGCCAATTTTTTTAGAAGCCCCGCCTTGGAATTACGAACGCTTTGAGCTCTACCTCAATCATCAATTCGTCAGTCAGCTAGTCCTCTCGTAATTTCTAATATTTTTTATCGGAGCCCTATCTAGTGCTGCATCTGGTTAACAGTAATTGATGTACATGCATACATCCTGTACATGCATGCATCAAAATGTAGGTATGTGTGAGAGTTATTTACATGCTGGGGTCGCATCATGTTAGTCCCTTATTCCCAGCACCAATTAAGCTGCGAAGCTGAGCTGTTTTCCCCACCGAACCAAATACAACACAACGCTGATAACGGGCCCACCAAACTGATAACAAACATCCATGCACATACATATATATACTTATGCATTTATATATATGTACCAGGGCTGGACAAGCAAGCGCAAATCGGCTCACGGTTCAAACTAACACTCCACCTTTAGGTTCGATTTGTGAACCGGGTTTTTGATATCCATGAACCCAGTTTTTGTTCGAAATTGAAAAAACTGGCTCGAACCGTACAACGCCAATTTGCAGTCTTATATATATGTAAATACATACATACATATTTACATATATTGGCGTATGCTTGTATTAGGACCCATTTATGTATATGTAGCCGCCAAACGGTTGTATTATCGAATTACTGCTAGCTAATAATCCGCACAAAACTGTTAAGTGGCTGGTGAAATCAGTGGGTGGGTAGCTACTATGCAGGCAGAGGGGGACGGTGGCCATGTGCAACAGATTCTGGCAGCAATTGTTTCCCCCAAACAATTGGTTTATAGTTTTTTTTTTTTTGACAGCGACACCTGCCACGCCTATCTCCCACGCACTGACAGTGGCACACACATAACCGTTCCCGTTCGGATTCGCATTCGCATTCCCGGTCCATTTCTCGTTCCCGTTGCCGTTCTCAAGTATTAACTGTTTTCATTTATGATGGCTATTGTTGCGATTGTTGCGATTGTTGTGCTGTAGCGCTCTCATTTTAGCTTTAATTAATACAGACAAATACAGCAGCAGTCGCGTTAAATGCAGTGCATGAGGCGATTTAAAAATAAATAATGCTGACGTCATATTTTGCGTATGAGCGAGCGCGAAACGCTAAGAAGGAGACGGCCCCATCCACAGTCGCAATCACACTCACAGGCAGAGGCAGAGCAAAAGCCCAAAAGCGAAATGCGAAGTGCGACTGATTGGAATTGATTAAAATGCAGCAAACAAATGTTGCCGTTCCCGTTGCTATTGCTACGACTTGTCTTCGTTGCGACTTACTGCTAATGTCAAAGGAAACAGCAACAACAATAAAGCCAACGACATAATTTGATGTGGCGCATGTTTTGGTTTTTGGACTCGCGTAACCATAAGCCGCGATGATGTCAATGACGTTGATGACGTTGCCAGATTTTTATTTATGCTTTCTGCTTTTTGACTTTGTGACTTTGTACGCTTTCGTCATTCTGCCTATCCACCGTCCTCGCCAGTGTCTCTCCCTCTCTCTTTCGCCCTGCCTCTCTCTCTCACTCCAACTGTTTGGCTTTTCGGTGTCAATTACCTTTCTGAACGGCGGTCACCACAAGTATTTTTAAGTTGCGCTTACGCAGTGATGATAAGCACAACACAAAAAATAATATAAAAAAAAGCGAGCTTGTGTAGGTGGGGTGAAGTGATTGTACAGCGGGTGGGTGGTGGAGGCATGAAGCAACAGCAGCAGCAACTGCAGCGACAGGCACAGCCTCACTTGCTCGGGCTGACAACCTACGGTGTATAGTGATGATCGCGTGACTATCGCGCTCGATCACGACAATTAAAGTAAACATTTTGAAGTGAAAAGATCAAAAGCTTAAATTTACTGCCTGAATCACTAGTTAATAGTTATTTATTCGCTCTGTCATGCTCTACACATGTAACTGCACAGAATTAACAAAGCTGTATGACAATAAAAAGAGAGAGTAGCGCCATTTCACTGAGTTATTACTGTTGTTCGCGATGAGCACGTGAAGCTCATGCAAGCCTTAAAGTGATGAACTCTGTTTTCGCATGTGACCATTAAAGCAAATGCTGGTTAATAAGAAATTAAATTTCGTTTAGTACTTGCGAAGTCGTTAAATTTAATATTTAACTTTTAAATGGAATCTGTGTTGTGTCTACAGCTAGCTAAATAGCTAATAGATAAATTTACTACCTACTACATTTAAGCAGAAGTTCGCCTAAAAAAATAGAAAAGGAAATTGTTTCTTGTCAAAATGGCTGTTAATACCGACAAGAGCGCAAACAACTATAATTCGTTTTGCCATTCAATTAAATTAGATCAACGTATCGAAACAGATTAAGAATATTATGAAAGTATATGCTCATGAACATAATTCCCACTTTTCTCTGGTGAAAATAAGTAGCAGAGCCAATAGACGACTTAAAGGTCACCCAAGAGTTGCTCAACAACATTCGCGAATTTGAAATTACATTTAAATTTAAAGCGTATCAAACTTGTTGTGGCTGGCCCCACACTTTAACGTTCCGTGCGTGTCACGCGCTCATCCCAAACATTGCGAACAATCAGTTTGGAGTGAATCAGCGCACCTCTCTCTTTCACGCACAGCATCGTTAAATTCGCCAGTATTTTAACTGCAGCGTCACTGTGCTCAATGTTTTATGCTGTCTGCCTGCAGAGCGGGTGCAGTGCAACAAACATACAAAATTTAATAGCAACAACAACGCAGTTTTAATCAGCTGCGAACAATAGCAAGTAACAGTGATTTAGTCTGGAGTGGCCCTCTTGCAGATACCCTGTACTGCATGTAGATGCAGACACAAACATTCTTTTACACATGCACGCATACAGAATAAAACACACATACATACAAACACACAGACACGCGCTCCGCAAACGCTGCGTCAGTGCTTCTTCTTGACAGTTAGCTTTAATAACCTAATCTGAAAATCGATAACAGTCGAATTATTGATGATTTGAAACAAACTATGTGTGCACGTGCAATAGAAGTAACGCCTTCTGCCTGTCAGATACTCAACATATTATACCCGTTTTTACCCATTCTCAATTGGCGCAGGGTATGAAAACGTTTCCTTGAAGCTCGCTTTAACAGCATGGCGACAAGCGAAGGACAACAGCAACTAAAACAATCGAATTGCAGTGTATCCATGCATTTTAATTGCCAATCATTGGCATTGGTGTTGGTCATGCATGTATGAATGTATGATTTTACCTATCATACACACAAGCATATGTACATATGCTGTATGTATTGTCCCCTTTTTAAATGCAAAACCTATTCAACTTGCAAATACTTCTAAAATTTAAATCATTTGCACTTGGCTGGTGCTGAGCAACAGTTCAAATTAACTGTTGAAAGCGAGCTGTCGACATTTTCAGAATCAGCTTTTCATGTTATTCATCTTTGGCGATATTTTTCAAACTGAAAAACGAGTCATGACTCGTGCTATAATAATAATTTACGAAATCTTTAAGTATCCATTATTCATCGTAACAGTCATTAGTTTCGTTTCGATACACAGCTTTCAGTCTAATAGCTATTTTATAGGATTGATTCAGCTAATTGAAAGTGTGCTATTAAATTAATTTACAATTACGTTTAGGGCGTGACGTCAAGTTCGTTTCTCGAAACCAATTTTCACATAACACAATTTACTAAGAAGAGTATAGATGTCGTCGGTAATGACTGTAATGGTGACTAACAAGGCGAGTCCGTGCTCCAAACTCAGCCAAGGTTTGGCTCCAGTAGCCGGTGCTATTCATAGGTTAGGCTTTAAATGTTCAGCTATAACCTGTACAAAATAATAATAATAATAATAATAATTATTATTAAAGTAATGCTAACGTACACACCCATACAAATATATTTGCTGTATTTGTCAATTGGGTATTTACTTGTTTAAAGTTTTTTGAACAAGCGGCGCCAATTTCGTTCGTGTTGTTGACCATTTGACCAGACAACAACAAAAACAACAACGGTAACAACAAAAAGGCCTGCATTGAGTCAGTCAGTCGGTTAGGCGCTGCCCGTCTCTCTTCTTCTCACCCACTCGTCACTCGCTCCCTCTCTCTCTCTCTCTTGCTCATTATGGCCCTGACTCGTGCAGACAGCACGGCGTTGTGTTGGGCTGGGCAAATGAAGCGAGAGTCACAGTGGGATGTACCAAAGTAATGCGTGCAACGCCGCAATTAGTGGTAATAGAATTTTTGTCCTATTGTAATTCTAGATTTGCCCTTCTTGTTGTCAGCTTAATGATTTGCGGTTTAGTTTCTTATTTATTTTGGCAGTTTTAAGCTTTGTGCAGCAGCGAGCTCCAGAAGAGTCAATAACAGCATTAAAAAACAGTCATGTGTTTCGAACAATAACGGCTTAAGCAACTTTCTGGCATTTACTTTTAGTAATTACATACACATACGTAAATTACTAATTTACTGGCAGCTGGTTACCGACAACTATTTGCTTAAATACTTCATGAATAATCGTTATTTAAAACTGATTAATCGACCGCCAGAATTGCTTGACATTCCAGCCCTGGTGCCAGCAGTGTCGCACGACCGAACAGCTGTTTGCCGTGCTGCCAGCTCTAGGCAAACTCGTCGCGCGCTTTTTTATACAATTATCGGATAGTCTTATTTATTCAAACTTTATTCAATTGACACACACATTAATCATTATTTGTGTTTTATTTCTTTGTATTTTGTTTTGGCTTGTTTTGTTTAAGCAAATAGGGCAATTATCAATGCCCAATTTGTATGGAAACTATCTGGCAACGCTCGACTGTAAAACGGGTTGTCGTCGCTGCGTGCGCATGCATATGTGTGTTTCATAGTGCGTGTTCTCTATGTGTTTGTGTGCGTGTGTGTGAGTGCTGTAGGTGAGCTTGTGTATGTTTGCGCCAGTACTGAGGCAGTTAAGCAGCGCGAGCGAGCGAGCGAGCAATACAAAATAAAATTTTGCGCAAAAAGGGCCAAGAACCTGATCAATAAATTGTAGTTAAAGTTGAATGTGACCCAAAACGCGTGTGCTAGACCAGAAATAAACAAATTGTGTCCTTACACTCTGCCATTGGCCAAGGCAGCTAACAAACAAATCGCTCAGCGCTGCTCTGAAAAAAGAACGTAAGCAACGATAACAGCAGAAAATTTTGGTGTGCTGTGCGCGCGTGCTGCCAACTGTGTAAAAAGTGTTTTGCCTTTTATACCGCCTGCCTGCCGCTGTCACCACCTCTACCGCCAACCAATCGAGTCCAATAACAAATCATTTGCCTCTGTGGAGAATTAGGACCAAATTCGCGGCCACAAACGATGCCCCAGCAGCAATCAGCTACGTAGTAGCGTGAAGCAAACGGAGCTAGATCTCTGCTCTGCTCTTGTGTGTGGCGTGCGTACAGTTGAATTTTTCAACAAGTTGCCAGCACAGCGCGCAACGCGACACAAACACACGTACACAGACTCATACACAGAAATATATGCACACAAACGCAAGCAAGCGCGCGCAGAGAGAAGGGAAACCGAAACGGCAAAAACAACAACAAGAGGAGCAGCAACGTTTTAGTGATGTCATCAGAAAGTAAGTTTGCCTTTTTTTTGTTTGCCTATAGCACAACGTCGTCATGACGTCATTTCATAAAAATACACACAACAGTTGAGACAGTATGGTCGTTGCTGTTGTTGTTGCTTTGTCGTTGTCATCGTCGTCGTCATTTTTGTAGCAAGCAAACAAAACAAACCAAACAACAGTTGTAGAGGCAGCAGCAGCAGCAGCAGCAGTGACAGTGACAGTCAGCGGGAGTGTGTGTGTGTGTGTGCGCGCGCGTTTGTTTTTGTTGTTGTTGATGTTTGTGAGTTGTTGTTGGAACGAACAATTAACAATTACCAATTACCAATCAAGCAATATTGTAACCAAAAACCAATGAAACAAATTTTGTGCACATCTCTCTTTCTTTCTCTCTCTCTCCCTATATTTCATTTTCTGTGCCTGTCTCTATTCTCACTGTGTGTGTGCGCGCGCGGCCCATCTCTTTCATTGCTTTGCCAACCGACCGTCCGGCCGCTCATCCGCTCGTCCGCCCGCCTGTCCCGCTCGCTTGTGCGTCGCACGATTGTGGTGCAGCAGCAGCAGCAGCAGCAGTCATCGTCCAGCATCATTTAACTTCAAACTGGCAAAACTAAAACGGAAAAGACGCCAAACTGAAGCACTTATCGGAGAGCGTAACGGTGCTGCTGAAAATCGCTAAAATGGACAGCATCGTCGAGGAGAACGGCAACTCGGCCTCCAGCGGCAATGTCAACGATGTTGACATCGCAGCGGCTACCGCCGTCGCCTCTGCCGCGGCGGCAGCAGCAGTCGCAGCATCAGTGGCAGCAACAGGCGGCCAACAGCAGCAGCAGCAGCAATTACAACAGAACCAGCAAAGTACAACGAGCGGCGTCCCGGCGACAGTTAACACGAACAATGCCAGCGGCACGGCCTCCGTGTTGACCACAGCCGCCAATTGTAATATACAATACCCTATCCTAACACAGCACGGCTTACAGGTAAGCTCCGAGTCGACTTATACGCAATTTCACAAGATCAATTGACAGGACATATAGCAGGATAAACCACCTAAATATCCACCAGTTCTTAGCTATGCATATTCTATGCTAGTCCAATGTTAATTGGTATTTGACCCAAGTTCCAAACTAATGGAAAACCAAAAACTTGATGCTGCGATCCTTTCTCAGTGAAAAGTTTTGTATAGCAACAGCTATGATTATGTTGACTCTGCTTTCAATAGGAATCAACAAAATATACATCCTGAAAGGCTTCCGAGATGTCCCCTTCCTTGGAGAACATCTATCGAAAGGAGTTTCGTATGCATAGCTCACAGACACAGACACGTGTTTCGATTTGCTTTTTGTTTTACATTCGTAAACGTTTTCCTGTTCCATATTTAATATTGTAGTTTATTTGAACTTTGCTCAAAAATAACCAGCTGGTATTATCGATACAAATAATTTATTTATGCACGAAATTGGCGCAATTAGACTGGGAGTACTGTTTGTGTGAGAGGCTCTATAAAATTCAAATTGGCTTCCATTTAAAGAAATGCTAAATTTACGCCGGTAATTTTCTCTCTGATGAAAATTGGTTGTAGTTACCTCAAGGTAATTTTTTAAATTTAAAAATTAACCAACAAACAATGAACATCGAAAACTAATCAGGTTGTCTGTTTAGTTATTTCAAGAACCTCCCGCTTCAGCAGACTTAGCTATCGACTCTAGGAAAACGCCTTCCGTCGTTTTAGCTTGTTGAGGATTGTAAGCGCCAGGCAACGGGAGTCCATTTGCTGCGTGCTTTTGTATTTTGATTTGTAGTGACTAAAACTTTTTTCATTTTCGTTTCACAGGTACAATCCGTGATACAGGCGGCGAATCACTCGGGTGTCATACAAACCGCTATCGGAACACAACAGCAGCAACAGCAGCAGGCGCTGGCCGCCGCATCGGCGATGCACAAGGGCGGCAGCGGCGTCGTCTATATGCCTAAGCCGGCAAATACGACGGTCATTCATACGACCACGAGCAATGCAGTGCAAGTGCGTAACAAAGTGCGTAGCAGTCGCTAACAAGTCCATATGTATAAATGTATATACACAATCAGACTCACACACACACATTCATAAATACATTATATATATATATATATGAGACTATTCGTTATGCTAACCGATTTTACATGTTGCAGATCCCTCCAAATTTTCAATGTAAGATCAAACCCGAACCGAATACCCAGCATCCGGAGGATAGCGATGAGAGTTTATCAGACGATGATTCACAGCATCATCGCAGTAATCTGACACGAAGGCCATCGTACAATAAGATTTTCACCGAAATCAGTGGACCCGACATAAGCGGTAATTTGTTTGTTAACAACAATCTAGAACGCCATAACTGCCAAGCCTTCCTATCTCAGACTTTGTATCTACATATTTCTATCTCTGTTCTGTACTCCTGCTCTATATCTCTTCTCTCACTATATTCATGTCCGTACATCCTGTCAAGCATAGTTGAGTTCTATTTGGACTCTATTGCAGTTTGTTTTCAATAAATTCTCGATAGCGCTACAGATACACACGCAGCAGCAAACATACACACACGCACAATGATATAGATACATTTTAAGAAATATTTATGTAAAATAACATACTTGAAATCTCACAAAACCAGCTTAACGTTAACATAATGTTAGCGTAATGCTTACTTTATACCGTATACCCATTTAAAGTGCTTAACAAGTGACATTATAAAGTTATGCAAATGTATGCAACAGGCAGCAGTATAAATATTCGACTTCTTAACTTGTATATACTCCGAATCACAACGAACCGTTCGCTTCTTTTATGCAGGCAATGATATTCTTAAGATATTCAGTTTGGAATCGTTGTATTCTTATACATTTTCCCTTTGATTCTTAAATATCGATTACCAGCTGAACAAGTAGATCCCATAGATAGTTTACTTAGCACCAAGACATTCGAACAAGCATTGTATTTCTTGCTTGAAGCACTTGAATCTTGCACCTGCGTTTTAATACCCTTCGCCCATTTAGAATTGGTAAAAAGTGCGCATTTTTTTGTGCAAATCTAAGTTACAGGTAGAAGAAAGCTGCTACCATCCCATAAAGTATATATAGTCTTGATCCGGGCGAGTCGTTCTAGCCGTGTCCGTCTGTATAAACGCGTCAATTGCAAGATCTAAAGACTTGACATTTAAAAATTACATAAAGTTTTTAATTTACTTTTAATAGCTTTTCCGCTTTTCATGATATCGATAAAGTTCGATTTTGAGACATGGGTTTTTGAGCACAACTCGATAGTTAAAAGAGCCAAGAACCACATCAAACTTGGTACGCAGGTTCTCGTATATATGTATGTATACAGATGCAAACAATATTTCACCTTTTGGATACCTCAGCCCATGCCCCCTAAGATTGAAAATAAATCATGTTGAAAGGAAGAGTCCTCCGATTTGGTATATACACACTTCAGTAGTCCCAACAATTTCGATCAAGATCGGCATAATCACCGAAGTTAATAAAGAATACATTTGTTATACATAGTGTGGGACAATGCGAAGAAGAGGCACAGATCGGCATAATCACCGAAGTTAATAAAGAATGCATTTGTTATACATAGTGTGGGACAATGCGAAGAAGAGGCACAGAAGAAAGTTGGGCATGTATGCATGGAAGGAATCTCGACATGGAAGGAATCTCGACGCTGGCTTTAGGATATCTCCTAGTCGGGCACTCCCGACTAGACCACACTTGTTTAAGTGTTGCTTTGATATAAAAGTTATACGACCATGTCATATTATTCCTTCCAAAATGGAGTTTTCCCCTCACCTATTCCACATTATCCTGGTACACGCATATGCTAATAAATATGCATACATCCATTTTTCATCAAAGCTTTAAGCATACAAAGTTGCTGTTGTGTTAGTTTTTGCTTTTGTTGTTCTTTGTGTTTATGTATAAACATCATCAACATTCAAACACACACATACCCACACATACACGGACTTTGAGCGTGGTTAAGCAGTTGCTTAGACTCTGTTTTCCTAGATAACTATCTCTATATCTGTCTCTGTCTCTTCCTCTTTCTCTCTCTATCTTTCTCATGTACATTTCGCATTAGTGTTGTCGTTGTTGTTGTTGTTGCTTCACACATATGAGAAAACTAAATTAAATAAGTTTCTGAATAATTAAATTAAATATGCCATATGCAAATTGTTGCTAAGGTTGTTGAAGATAACGCGAATCCTTCGTATATTTTTCTCTTCTATTTATTCCTTCTTTTTGTCTTGTTATACTTGTAACTGTAACTTCACATACACACACACAAATGCATTTTGCATATTTTATTCGTTTGTTTTTATCGCGCCTCTCTAATTTTTTTTGCTGTTGTTGCTGCTGCTGTTGCTATTGCTATTATTATTGATGTTGTTGTTGCCGCTGCACATCGTTTAGGTAAAAATACAAACGCACAACAAACACCATGACTACTCCCCCCTGCTGCCCCCGCCACCCACCCACCCATCGCTCATATACATATGTACTTATATAACAAACGTCGCCCGTTGCCGTCGCCGTTGCTGTTGTTCAAACTAACCAAATATCGCCTCTCTCTCTCTCTCTCTCGCTCGTTCGATCGTTCGCTCGCTCGCTCACTCGCACTCACACAGACACTCACAAATGTACAAACAGACAAAAGTCCGAAAAACAAAACAGAAATGTGATCTCTTATAATTTTTATTGTGTTTTTTTTCGTTTTCTTTTTGACTGCCCGCGAAAAATTAAAAAATCCAATAAAATCACGCAACGAAAATCAAATGACAACAACAACAACTCAACAACAACCCCCCAACCCCCTACAACCATAATCCCAAATATATAATTAAAAACCGAAAACCCGAAACTCGATAAATCTCCTGGTGATGGCAGCGGGTGGAGCACTGCAAATGCCCGACGGCAACGTACTCAGCTCACAGCTGGGTAGCGGGGCGGGGGGTGGCGGCGGCGGCAACACATCAAGCAGTCCCTTGCTGCACATGGCGCCGGACTCGGCCTTCTATTTATCCAATCGGATAGCATACAATGCCAGTAAATGCAACAACAGGCCACAAATCCAAGCAAAAACCATACTAATGCTCCAATTTGTTCTCTTTCTCTCTCGTTCTCTTATACATGTAGATAACAGCGGCATTGCGGAGGATCAGACACGCAAGCGAGAGATTCGACTGCAAAAGAATCGGGAAGCGGCGCGCGAATGCCGGCGCAAGAAGAAGGAGTACATTAAGTGCCTGGAGAATCGTGTGGCGGTGCTAGAGAACCAAAACAAAGCGCTCATCGAGGAGCTCAAGTCGCTAAAAGAGCTTTACTGTCAGACCAAGAACGATTGAACGTGGCCCCGATGCTGGAATGGGCAGCAGCGGCGGTTGGTTCTGGCAGCAACAACAGCGGCGGCGGCAGCAACAGCAGCAGCAGCGGCGGCGGCAGCGGCAGCAGTAGCTTTAAGTCTACACTGGCCTGGCAATGACAATGACGCGGACGACAATGCTGCTGGATGCAGGACGGGGACAAGGACGAGGGCAAGGACGCGGACGCGGACGAGAACGATGACGGGCACAAGCACAAGGACACGGACACGGACTGAGACAACGACATTTACGGTGACGACTGCAGCCAGCCGCATATCATGGTTTACATACATAACAAAAACAAAAACGCTATATGTAGTATAATTTATATACAATGATCATGTTGTTGTTGTTGTTGTTGCCATAACACACACAAACACACACACAATACAGACGCACAGACACATTCACAGCGAGTACTGTTAGTGTGAACTGCTAGCTTGTTGGCGAAATGTTCTGCATAACATTTGCGACACAACAGGAAACAGCAAAAAACAAAAACACGACACTCAACACACACACACACACGCACGCACACTGACGACACACACACACGCACGCACACAACACAGACAGACCAACACACAATGTAATTATGTTTATAATTTAAATGTGTAATATTATTTTAAAGCTTATGTTTATGCTTTAGTTGTATTTGCTAATTAAATTATGCTACACAGTAATTTTTACTGTTTATTAATTATTATTTGTATTTTAAATTTTTCTCTTATACTATTTTTTTTTGTGTTTTTTTTCTATTATATACTACTTTGTTATATATTAAGGAGAAAATTCTTGAATTTAGTGCATTGTGCGAAAAACAGTAAACAGAAAGTTATACTATATGAAAATGTGTTTAGCTAAATTTTAAAACAGCATCTAGCAAAATTCTCTCAACAGCCTGCAACTTGTAACAGAAAAATAAAAACAAAAACATAATTAAAATTAAGTTTTAAAATTTGTAATTTGTAGAAGAATACCATATATATATATATATATATGTATATGTATATATATATATATATATATGTATGTATATCGATTATATGAACATTTTTTGTTTTGTTACATAATTTTAGATATGGCCGTTTGAAATAAACAAAAAACAACAACAATCTGTCTAAATCAAGCCCTAACCCCGACCCCCCCCCCCTTCATCCTTAGCATATGCTACACCATTTTTTTCCTCTGTGCGCACGCGATATGTATCTATATATATATATATATATATATATATATATATATGTATATTTATATATATATAAGTATATATATAGATATGTAATATGTAGTTAGCGAATATTTGTACACTATTTGTATTTTCACTTTACGTTAAGAAGTAAGCGAAAAAAATTTAAACGAAAATTTAAATACTGCAAAAACAATTATTCTATAAGTTTTTTGAAGCGCTTCGCATTGGCCAAGGCAGCAAAACAAACAAACAAACAAAAACCCAACACAAAATTATGAAACAATTACAGAAAAGAAAAATCAACGAAAGCTTCAACATATTTTGTAAATGTAAAAAGAAGTGCAACAGAAGCGACTATGAAAATGTAAACAAAACAAAAAAATCATACATATAAAGCAAAAACTCTCGTTATCTCTTGTGATCAACTCAGTTGTTGTTATGAATGAAAAATGATTAAAAAAAAAAAATGCGCAGGCAGAGAAAAAATATTCAAAATATATAAATGCGGGCAGCATGAGTTATAGCATGCAACTTTTTTTTATATATAGATGAATAACAAATAACTATGTCGAGATGCATAAGGAATGGAAACGGAAACAATGTCAAACACAGTAAAAAAAACAACAAATTATATACATATAAAATATACATAAACACTTTAAATTGCATCGATATATTTGTATATACAATATATACACGAGTCGATTTATATATATATAAATATATATATATATAAATATTTATATATATATAAATATATATATATACACCCAAACAGACACACACACACACACATAAATATATATATATATATATATATATATATATATATATATGTATATGTATATATCTATCTATTTTTGATGTCAAATCAAATGTGCAACAACTTTTCTGAATATAAAATGGGGGACAAAACAAACAAACAAAAAAAAAAAAGAAAAAAACAGCGCAACTTTTTAGCAGTTCATGAACGTGGTGTAATTACAACCAGGCGAAAATTGCAAAACAAATATTTTTATTGTCATTGCATAATTTTTAAGGTAGTAATTTTAATATTTAAAACATAAGCGACAAAACAAATAAAACTGAAAACCGAAAACAAATGCAAATAAGTAAACACAAAACAAAAATCAACAAAGTAGTAGTTACAATATTGTTATAAATATTTGTCTCAATGAGAAAAACAACAAAAACAACAAAACAAAAAAAAATCAACAAAAAACAAACAACAAAAAAACCTACATAAAAAACCAATAAAAAAATAAAATTTTATTTGGACTTTTATTCCTTTACCATTACTGAACTTCGTGAATTGTGCTTAAGAAAAGAACAAATTAGCTGACATTACCCGGCTGTGCCCGATTTAAGAATTGTGTAAATTGTTCATAAGAGCTGAGCCCAAGGCTCATCTTGTGGGCCACAAGAGGAAACCACTTTAGAAAATGGAACATTCCTTGTTCCTAATCTTCAAATAGCTGCGATCATGTTAAAAGGGCGAACGATTTTTATACTGAGTGGTCTTTGTGATAATATCACATTTTAAAAAGCTTCTCTTATGACAGGTAGATTTGCATATATTGTTTATTTTTTTCTGATTTTCTGATGAAGAATGTTTAAATTCTTTTTGTTAAACAGAATATTTCAATATTTGTCTCCATATAAAGAGTATTTAGTCGAAAATTTTTCTTTGCTTCCATATAAAACATTGTAGTTTAAAAATTAGTTCATTTTTCCATAACATTTTTTACCTTTACCACGTGCTTGCATATTTATTTATTACAATAACTTACAATTAGTGGCTTTTACTTTGTTAGTGCATTGTTAAATAAACTAAAATAAATTCACAAATTCCATCCAAACCGGACAGCGAGAGATCTCCTGTGGAGCTGTGTAGTCAGAAGGCTCAAACAAGGATGGTTAAAGGACCTGCTCCAAAGACGACAGCTGAGACGATTTAGCCTGAGGCTTGGTACAACATCATGTTAGCTAGCTATGTTGTTATAAATATGTATGTTATTTTTGATTCAATGGAATAAACATTAATAATAAAAAAAAACAAACTGCATTCAAAATACCCAGGCGTAAATATATAATATATATATGTATATATATTCTTTCAGGTGTACTATTGAAGAACCTGCTTTGTACCACATGCGGCTACCTTGCATAGGACATTTCGTTCAACAGAAAGGTATCCAATAATTTTAAGCAACAGAAAAGCTTGCCACTTATATACAATATTTTCTTAAAAAAAACATTTATAAAATTGAAAATGATTCAATCTATTTTCAATATTCAATCTATTTATTATTTTGAAAATCTTTTGGAAAATTTGTAATTTTAATGCTATTAAAATATCATACAAAGATATCAATATTAGAAGAATTTTTATTTGTGCATGAAAAACATTAAATCCTTTCTAATTTTCACATAAAATAATTGTAACTAAGAGATATGTGAAAATACTAGGTTGAAAAGGTAATAGCCATTTTATATGGAAAATACATTATAAATTGAAAAGATTGTTCTCAAACTATATAGGTTTACTCTTTAACGAAAAATTATATATATATTGTTTTTTTATTTCCAGCGCTATGAATTGAAGGTAATTTTTGTGGTTTGGGTAAAAAGTGAAATATTCTTAATCTGTGTACACAATGCGAGAACTTACTTCTATAGTTATCTTATACTATTCGAGCTATGCGTAAGGAACCATTTCCCAAAATCGATATGTATCGATTTTATGAAAATGGACGAATATACGAAAATACACATTTAATATTTGAAGACTTTAGCTTCTGAAGTTTTAATTACGCAGTTTCCACAGGGGTCCCGGGGTGTAAAACAGAAGCATTTCTGAAAGATGCTTAGATCCAAGTTAAAACTCGTTGCTTTATATATGTATATAAAAACGTGTAGATTACATTTATTAAGTACAGACGCTCAGACATACAAGTGTTACATATATGTGTATAAATAATAGCCAATTGGTCACAACTACGTGTTGAAAATACAAATACAGTTAAAAAAGAGATTCACAGTTGTTAAATCAGTTCCGTTTTTCCTATTGCCAGCTCCACAAAAAGCCACACAGAAAACGTGTGCGACTGCAGCGGATGCATTTATATATATACATATAAATATATATGCATATAAATATCATGTCATATATATATATATATTTTAATAGTGTAATCACATGGAGTAGCTGCCAGTGCAGACAGTGGACAGCGTCGGGAGGGAGGAGCAATGGGGGGGGGGGGGGTGCAGTCTCTCTCAGGCAGTCTTTAAATGGACTGGGTCCAGTTTACGATATGAACAAATACAACACAAACATGCCGATGCCAACGTAGTGGCTGAGATAGCCCGCCGATGACCAGTGGAAGAGGAAGGGCAGCTCGTTCTCCGATTCCATGACGAGAGTCTCGTTCAGCAGCACGACGCCCAGATAGGCCAGATGGAATATTGCGAGTAGTGTGAAGGCCAAATTGGTAAGCCCAACTAGCCAGGAGCTCAAACAGAGCCAGCCACGTTGCTGCGGGCAGTGGGCATAGCGACAGCGTTCGGCGCCGGGGCAGGGATTGGCAGCGACGCAGGCATTGAAAAGCCTGGCCAGATGACGACGCAACATTGTCTCGCCCTCGGCAAAGGTGGCCAGCGAGAGTAGCACCAGATAGATGCGGAAGTCCATGCCGTGCAGCAGAGACGACACCACATATGTGCAGAAGACGGCCACTATGGTGTTTTGGCGGGAGCCCTGCTCCAGCTTGGATGACGAGTACACGTAGCGCTTGAGCCACTCGTGCATGGGCACATTCCAGCAGCGCACCAGGGCACTCAGGGAGCGCGGCCATTCAATGTTCCACGGACGCACGACCAGCTCACCGAGCAGCTCCTTGGAGCTGCTGTGCGCCGTCGTTGTTGTGTCCAGCTGCTGACCGGCTGCCGCCAGTTGCGCTTGGCTGAGAAAGCTCACAAAATAGTGGCTGTTCCGCACGCTCATCGCGCCCGTGTACATGAGCAGCCAGTGTGAGACGGCACTGTGGCGCGTCGTGTACTCCTCCTCCGGCACATGCAACTCGCCCAGGGCGGGCGCAATGCAATTGGAGATGACCAGCGCCACCAGGCTGAGCAGCACGTTGACCATCATATGAAACAGATTGCGCCGCAAGGGCGGTTTGTTGTGCAGCGAGTCCAAGTAGCGGGCGTAGCTTAGCCAGGGCCCCAACGCACAGCTGGCCGGATTTAAAATGTAGCCCAGATAGGCGGGAATGCTCGGCATGCGTAGTCCTGGCGCGCCAGTCGACGTCAAGTCGAAGGCCAGCGATATGACCTTCATGTTGGTGACCATCTGCAGTCCGCGCAGCTGCGGCCAGTCGTCGCGCTTCTGCCAAATGGCCAGCTCGTAGAGGAATTGACTGCCAATGCTGAGCACAGCAATGGCCAAGGCGCCGCGCTGCCCTTTGCCCAGGCGCACCAGCTGCAGCAGCACAAAGCTGATGCCGCTGAGCAACAGCAGGATCAGCATCTTCTGGCCCAGTGTCGCGTATAGCACACCAGCGCCGCACAGCGCATTGATGATGTGCAGCGGCGCCAGCTTTAGATTATTCGCCTCTTGCCAGCTGCAGCTGGAGCTGGTCACGAGTCGTGCGCGACGTGCATAGAGCGTGCTAAGCAGCCGGCACAGCAAACAGCCCAGCAGCAGGGGAACAATGTAACTTGTCACCTGGGTCAGCGAGGGCAGTATGCAGTGCTCGTAGCTGTCCCACAAACGATTCGCCACACTCTCGAAATCAGCGTCATCGAAATCATTGTTGGAATGACGCTTCGCGGATTCTTGGTCAACGTAGACAACGTCGCTGCCGCCGCTGCCGTCCTCATCCTCATCTGCATAGTCTGGCTCGTCGTAGTACTGATAGTCCATGTTGCGCCGTTCACTTGCTGACTCTTTTATTTGCCGGCCGTTCAGCTACACGTTTTCAAAACAGTTAACTGGGCCACGTACTTCAGTAGTTGCACCTGCTTGCAGCAGCTTTCCAACTAAGTAGATCTCTTCTCAGCTCAGCTTTTGAAAAGTAAGTTTCATTTTAATGTTCACTATTCCGAAGCGACGACATGGTTCATTGCGAACCAGTCGTTCCAAGGGCTTCTAGACTAGCCGGCGATAGTTTTGTGTACTGGTTCCATTCGTCACGTTTCCACTGCATTGCGTTCGGTTCGTATATGTAGCCTAACCGTTTTTTTCTTGCCTGCCAGTGCTGCCAGACTGTTTGTTTAAAAAATAAATGCACAAATAACAACACATTAAATGCATTTTGCACTTTTTATATCTGAAAACTTAACTTTGGTTAAAAATAAATCTGCGTAGACTTAAGAAACGGGTTTATTTAAAGTTGCAATATATGTACGTATATGTTAATTTATGAATAAGAAGTATTTCATAGGATAATATTTTGTATATGTAATGATAAGAAAATGACACCGTTTTTTTACTTAAGCCAGGGGTAAGCAAGCTTAAGCACAAAAAGTCAAAGCCATAAATATTCATATATAGATAATTATAGGGTGTTAACTTTGCAAGACTTTGCAACAGCAAGACTGAAAAGTTTGCTGCAACGCTGCTAGACCCAGACCTATGACTGCTAAAAGTGTTGCAAGTCTGCAACACTAATCCACGATAAATATATTTAATTGCTAAAATTACGGGAAACATCTGTTAATCGGCTTTGGAGAGATTCATCTACAGGTGTTAAAAACATGAAAACATGTTACTTATATCAAAAAATTCAATTTCACGGATAGTTTATTTTCCCTTGTTTGCTACGGGGTATACATATATTTACGAGCCAAAACATAAGCCTAACCATTTTAGTTGATTTAAAATTGGTTTGTCTTAAGAGTTCAAATAAAGAACTATCCTTCTTAGAATAATAGACATACATATGTACATATGCATACATTATGATAGATTCTTGCTCTATAGCGAGACCTCCATTCGATATAAAATATGTTGTGTGTATTTAGTTAAATAAAGTTCTTATTAGTTAGAATGTTTATGTGGGTAGCTGTGGGGCTTCTCGATATCGCAATGCTCATATGTTTATGTATGTATGTATGTCTGTATGTATGTAATCGCGGTAGAAACAGCGGCCATAACTTTTAATTAGGGCAATACTTACCAATTTCTAATATAATAAGCATACAAACATAATGGTATGTGTGCATTGGTTCTATTTATAAAGATACGATGGAATATACATACATATGTATATGTATATGTATGTAGATACGACAGCAAACCTAGTCTAGCGATATTACTTTCAGTTTTGCGCACCCAAAACGATAAGAACAAAATGATGTACATACATATGTACATACATATATGCAGCCTGATATGCATACACATGTTCATATACTATGTATGCTTGTATGCACGTGTTTTTATGTATTTGCATCTGTAGTGTAGAGAGCTGGATTGTTCTTTGTGTGCGATAAGGTGTGATACTTTTACCGCTCCTTCTAGCAGCGACTAGCGGTAGTTCGAAATACATATACATACATACATACGTAAGCATGCATGCCGGCACGTACATATGTATGTATTTATGCACATACATACACACATATGTATGTGTGCTTGTAACTGAGAGTGCGTATTTATTTTTGCACTTAAGCAGTTTGTTGAACTTTGTCACCCATCCTCAGACAATTCTCTTGCATTGCAGTTGCGTGCGGCAAGCGAGCTAATTAACCCATTGGTGGCCCCACGATAGAAGTAACAAAAAAAAAAAGAAACTACAAACATGAATAAAACAGCGTAAGACCCAAATTGAAAACCGAAAATGCTGGATTAAATACGGAATTCTGCTGGATTGTTCTGTTTCATTTCATGCTTATCGCGGGTATGCTTGAATTTTTAATGCTGTTGCTGTTGTTGCTGTCTACTGACCTTGGAAACTGATAAAAAGCAGCGCACGATCCGAAACAACAACAACAACAACAGCAGCAGGCAAACAAACAAGTCCCAAAAAAGTGTGCCGCTTAAGAAAACAAACCACACATACATCGATGCATTTGCTCATATTAGTGCGTGTACATATGCGAATGTATGGATCTGTGTGTGTGTAAAATAAACTCGTTTTTATACATATGCTTTGTGCGTTTATTTTGTTATGTTTATGTTTTTTTTTGTGTTTTTTGTTATTTAGTTCTCGAATCTAAAAAATACATGTGTAGAAAAATCTTAGCTTAAGCATTTCAAATGTAAAAAAATAGACGTATATTTTTATACAAAGATATAGTATATATGTATGTAGATGGTATCATTATGATTGGCACATGAAACAAAAACGCAAAGCAAATGACGAGCAGAAGGCAAACACATACGAAATTCTTATAAGAATACAAATCAAATTCTAATTCGATATATTTATAAGCTGCACTCATCGCGGCGGGCCCACTTGAGATTAGTTGGGAGTTCCACTGTCATTGTGAGTGGTTCGGTGTGGTTGGTGACGTTTATGTGGATTCGTGAGTGGGTGACGAGTGTATGTGGAATGGGTGGAGTAAATGCGTGGCCCATGTCATCGGCAAGGTGAAAAATGCATGCAATTGGTTGCTCCATTCAGTCCTTTCTGATGTCGCCCACATCCTTGCCAGCTGCCTTGCAGTGGACACAGTAGCGATAGGACACCGGCTCCGGTGGCTTGTTAACTGGCGCAACCGCATCGTTGTTGCTGCTGCCAAATGGATTCGGTTTACTGTCGACCGGGCTAATGGGAAAGTGCTGCCAGTGTGGGCAGGGCATTTGCTTGGGTGGATGTATGGGGAACGGCATCATGGAGCTCTGGCACTGACACGGCACTTGCGAAACCACAAAAAAATTAGATGTAGAGAAGAACAAACAGCTATAGACTTTAACTGAATGCAACTGCTGGAGCTACTGGCGCTGCTGCTGCATCGACGCTCCGACTCGCTTGAAAGCTCGCAGGCAACTGTGCGGTTGCTTGAAGCGAGGCCGCGAACGTCAACGACCAAAACAAAAACACAAAGGCATAGCTGGAAGGCAGCTCGACGACTGTATACTCTGTATGTTGATGTCATATTGAGCCGTTTTCAAATGAATTTGTAATATATCGATGCATGTGAAGTTTTAAAATGTTATATTCATACGTATTACTTAAATTTAATTATTTATTTTAATGTATAAGTGAATTCATGAGAAATTGGTATATAATCCGCTTTTTATTCTTCATATTAAGTTAATGAATATAAATAAAATTTTATTTATATTTAACAAATGTACAAAATGGCAATACATCTGCAAGTAACCGCAGTAGTCTGAATAGGTTAGGGCATACCAACAACAAAAATCAATAAACGCAGTCGCTGCGACCGGCAAAAAGCAACTCAGCTGGTCTGGCGGGCTCGTCTAGCCAACAAAGAAGAAGCAGCAGCAGCAGCAGGAGTAATGCGAACAACAAGAACAAAAGGGAGCGCGAAAAGAGCGGTAGAACGGGAGAGAGAAAGAGACAGAGAGAGAGAGAGAGAGCAACAGCCAGTGAATGGCTTTGACTGCAAGCGCAGAGTTGTCTTTGTTTGCGCTCCGCGGGTGGAATGACTTTTGAATCTAAAGTCTTATACTCTTGTTTTTGGTTTTTCCTTAATTTTTTTATGAGTGGGCGGCGACTAGCGTCGGGTGGGCTTTTATGCTTTGTTTGCCCAGCCGTTTGCAGTCTCTTATGCTATGCACTTCGGACTTTGCCCGCTCGCATTGCAAGCTGGAATTGGCGTTCCCGTTCCGGGTTCTCCGCCAAGTGTGAGTTTGGGTGAGAAATGTTGTTAACCTCAGAGCGCTTTGTTCGCCTTGTGCAAGTACTTATATGTACATATATTTTAACAGAGCTGCACAATTGTTCGTCATGCCTGGAAAGGAATTGTAGCGGGGCAAAAATCATTATGCAGACCGGCAGTTAATTAAATTGAATACATATGTACATACAACTTATTTGGAATAGACCACTCGAGATTTTCCATGCATATGCAATTTCGGTTACAAATTTTACTTTAAGATTTTCAAATTATAAGCAAATGTTAATCTCAGAAGGAGCAGGCAAAAATGGGAGTAGTGAAAAACTCAAATATGTTTTTCTGCCAAAAACTGTCATGTTTTGAAGATTTTAAAAATATAATTAATAGCAATAATCGACTATTATTGACCACGCTGTTTTTGTTCTTTTTACAAATATATGCATACTTTCAGTCCAACTGCTTTTACGGGAGCAATATACTCGAGTAGTTCAATCAATAAAAGACTTTTCCCATGTTTGAAAAACAAAAGACAATTTCATAGAAAACTCAATTTTAGATTTCGACTAAAGTTAGTGTGTACTACCTGCAACAAAATGACGTATCTATACGAAGTCTCGCAAAGATAGCTTAGAAACTAATCGAGTTTGCATTCAAATTCACAGACAAAGGGACAGACACGCTTACAAGAGGCAGGCTAATTATCTATGTCTCGTGTACTTTTAGAGCTGTTTTTAAGAATCTTCTACAACAATAATTAAATGAAGAATATTCAATTTCCTTACCCATCATCAGATTGGGACTTAACGAATAGTAAAACAAAACTAATAATGTCTAATTAATTGTTCAGATGGAATCTTTTAAGACGCTGCACAGTGCATCTGTTGCACTGTGTTCTCAGCCTGAAGCTGTACGATTTTGGACGTACTTTAAAATGAATTTAACATTTAAGTCGGTTCGGGTAAAAAATCAAGAATGAACATACATATATACCATTTTCGAATAGGTGTACATGTAACATGATTATACTCAATATAAAATCGATTTAGTATTCCAGACACCGTACAAAACATAAGCTCATTAACCTTTTCAAAAATGTCTCAAAACAGATCGCATTTGTTTTAATGTTATTCATTAGGTTTTTATTATACTTATGGGTTAGTCCAATACAATTATGTTTAAGCATTTCTTAATATCCACTTGCATTGTCCCTAGGGAGAGTTGCCCACTTCGTCGTGTTCATCTATCATGCATTTACAATTTTATTAGACTCACAATTATACAATATTCACGTTCTGTCTTACAAGTAATTTGATATAACATTAAAAAAAAAAATATATTTATATATATATATATATATATATATATATATATATATATATCTATAATTTATATAATGATAAAACTATGTGTTCACCTTAGAAAATTTATATTTTTGTAATGCTCTTCATTATTTTTATATTTTATGTGTATGTACGTATATTTCTAATATGACTTCTCACAGCTCGAGAGCTGATACAAAGCGCTGAAGATTACAAAAATTTAACATTTTCGACTTTGTTTTTGTTTTCTTGTTATTTATATATGGTTTTTATTTAATATTAATATCATAATTATCATCATATCTTACGCTTAGGATTAAAAAAAAACCCTTTACATTGTTAAAAATAAAATTATTTCGCTTTTTGTATAATTGTATAAATATTTTGTTTAAACAATTGCCTACATATATTTGTTTATGTGTTGTTTCTTTTTTGTTTGTTTGTTTTGTTGTTTTTTATGTGTAATATATATATTTAAGATTCGTTTCGCTTGATGCTGATGTAAAGTAATATGCGTTACATTTGTTTAAAGTATGCTAGGTGCTATTACAATAAATTTTAATTATTATATTTAAACTACAACATAAACAATAACTTGACAATTAAACCTTCTCATTGATGCCTTCATTTTGTCGCTAGGGAAATATTTACAAAACAAAGCTCTTAAATATGTCGATCCCAGAATGTGCCACCGAATGTTGAGAGTTGTGTCATATTCATATTCAAAATGCAAGTTATTAAGTTACATACAGGGTGCTCTACACAAATATGCTATGTAGATAGATAGATCTAGTACTAGAGATAGAGATTGAGATTGAGATAGAGATAGAGAGAGAGAGTGAGTCTGAGAGAGTTAGACAGAACGATATTGAGAATGCAAGTTGAAGAGTTTCAAGTTGATTCCGTTAACGGATACAATGCAAGAAATCATAATTCGAACACCTGAGTTTACTTATATAAATCATGTGTGTGTGTGTGTTTGTCTATATATACCATATAATGGGTTGGTTTTTCCTTATTTTTTCAAACACCTCAAATTGTAATTAGCCAAGTGCAGCCTACAAATTGGTGTGAAAAATTGTTTTGCGTTTTGGCTTGATTTGAAAAATTGTGCAAATTGTGTATTGAATACGAGCTAGAGGATGGTTACCATATAATAACTACTTAGGGGTTCTTGTTGCTATCGTTAATAAGAGTTGCATAAATATGTTACATAGAATATGGTCGTCCGTTGATTGCCCGGCGAACTAAAGATCAAATTATATAGTTGTTGTCATTGTGCAATCAAATATAATAAGCATACACACATTAAAATAGAAACTAACTAAAACAACAGACAAATAATAATATTAAAAAAAAAAAAACATTACAATATTTAAATAATAATCATATTAAATGATATATAGTCAATTAAAATGACGCGGTCATCCAACTGCGCCCAACTGCTTATGAGGCATTCGATGCGGGCATCGGCACCGGAGCCTTGCGGTAATAAATGTTGGCACCCTTGATGGGCAATGGATGCGCCTCGGTGTTGAAGACCCATTCGTCCAGGGGCAGTACGGAGTCGTCGGAGAACAGCAAGTACAGGTACTAGGGCGTAAGAAGAACGTTTTCAGTTAATTGTTTCCAAGTTAAATTCCCCTACTACTGTCGTTTAAATACCTTGAGTGTTTCAGCCAGGAAGAAGCTCTGCTGCACATCGTCCTTTTGGGGCTCCTGCTGGTAGACATTGCGCAGGCCGCAGTAGCCATGCGGTGTACGGCAATGCTTCTCCAGCGCCAGTACCGCCTCCCAGCCCCAGTCGCGATACTTTTGGTCGTGCGTAAGGCGCCAAAGCACGAAGTAACTCTCAAATGTCTCCGGCCTGAGTATATAGTACTTCTCCTGCGAGCGCAGCGCACGCGCCTCTGCCGCATCGCTGAAGCTAAAAGATACCGCAACTCCAGAAGGATTAATATAAAAATTAATGGAATTGCCTGGACTGAATACTAACCGGAATGCCTCCGGTCCCAGCTGGGTGGGCGCGCGTATATAGCTCTCGTGGCAGGTGTTGGTAATGCCCTTGCCCACTTCCATGTACTTGTCCGTGTGCTGGTTCTGGCGCGTTGCAGCGCCCAGCGCAAAAAGTCCGCCTGCGAATTGAAAATGTATGTTTAATATGTCTGTATAAATATATTCATAAAAGACTTTCTCCTGTCGGGGGCTCAACGCTGACACATTTACTGAAGCATCATTTCGGGTGGAAAGTGAAATGGGGTTTCGGAAAATTCTGCGTGGCTTACTAATCGAGCGTCAGACTAACGAGCGGAATGTCGCCGGTTCAAAACCAGCAGCAATTGTCAAATATATGCAAAGACTTACCCGAGAAGCAGGCAAGATGATCCATTTTATGCTCCAATCGATCAAACTTCAGATCAGATACATAGGTCAGCCCATTGGGGCTGGTGCGCACCATTTTGTCCATAATGGCCAGCATAGCCTCGTCGTACATTTCGCGTGCCTCCTCGTCCGTCTGGCCGGACTGAAGCCATGCCTTGAGTAAATACTCGTAATAGCTGTCACCCAGGGCGCCCAACGACATGTGCTCTGCAATTGTCACAGGAGTTGGGTCAAAATGTTGCTTTTCGGAAACAAATCGAACTACTTACGCTGGCCCCATTTGCCCGTCTTGGGATTTAGGAAGTTGGGATAGAGTCCCTTGGGCTTCTCAATCTCCTTGAGTACCTGGCGTATGGTCTGCACGCGCTCCCGATACAGCGGATTGCCAGTTATATCGCTTAAATAGGCAAACTCCAGATGCAGTGTACCAAACTCGGAGAGAATCGAGCTACCACCGGATGCCCAGCCATAGTTCTTGGCCATGCCTGTTTTGGTGTTGACCAGCGCATAGGGTATGCCCGTGGGCGTCTGAAAAGCGGGCAGCAGCTTATCTGCAATATGCTGCGCCTTCTCCTTGTACAGTGGATCCCCAGTGAAGGCGTACAGTGTCAGCATGCCGCCCACGAAGCGTATATTTGTCTCGAAGACGGACAACTCGGCGCTAATGTTGTCCAGCGAGAATCTGCGCTCAATCCAGTCGCGTCCCTCCTTGTACTCCTTCTCTAGGCCCATTATGTAGAGCGTGTCCAGGCCATCCACAATTGTGGCGCCCAAATCATATGATCCAAATATGCTGCCCGAGTGCGGACGCTGCGACAATGGACGCAGCTCGTTCTTGCCCCAAGCATACAATTTATAGTTGTGCCAGGCGTGCTCCATCATCTGAAAAAAGGTAGATTGATACGGAAAGCATTTTAGTATTGAATAATGACATCTAGGTTGCAACTATCTGCAGCACACAGGTTTCTTAGGAATAGGAGGCAGTATATAGTCAAAGAGTTCGCCCCCAGCCCCCATCCAGCTCCAAGCACAATAGACCGTCTCGGTCGCAGTGCTGCTTCCCTGTCTACTGTTAGACTTCCTTTACATTATTATTACAATTATTGAGTGCATTTACAACAGTTCAATGCCACACAGAAAGCGGACTCTGTTTAACGTTGCTTTGTAATACGCAACAAGTTCAAGCTCCGATAGTTTGCTCTTTCTTTTCTTTGTGTAAACGTTCTCTTTCGTGGTTAAACTTTGGTATGTTGATTTTTATAGCATGAGAAAGGAGTAAGAACAGTGCAGTCGGGTTCAACCAACTGCTCAATACTCTGTTATAATAATAATTCTTTCCGTTATTGTTTTGGTGACTCTAAGACGGTAATCAAAGAGCATAGTGTGTTTATCTGGCCACCTAGTAGGCGTGGCACGTATGCATAAATATACATCAATTTGTACAGACATTATATTTACATTTGATAGGAGCTTAGTAGCCTGGTAAAATAGCTTCACTTGGCGTTTTGGAACTGCCTCGTATAATCATTTCTCCAGCCACAGTCTAAAATTCGTAGTGAGCAAATAAGCTTAAAAAAAAGGAATCAAAAATTTAATAAAACATCCTTTATACATTTTACATAGTTCTTTCTTGTTTTTTTTGTTTTTTTTTTTACAAATTTTTTCCTATGGACCTTTTGCCAAAATTGTCGGGCAAGATAGATAATGATAGTGTCGAGAGCATGCGTTGTCAACGGAGGCAAATCACTCACAGCGGCTTTCTTAACTTTTTGACCGAATTCCGGGAACTGCGCCCCGATCTGTGGGGCAAAGAAGCGATCTCTTTTGCGGTCAATATATGGCACACGCTCCAACCAGCCGAACGAAACGTTTTCACCGAGCAGGTAAGTTGACCCTCCGTCCGCGCAGCGCTTTTCTAATGGATACCAAGTTTCACGCAGGGCGCGTGTAGATATCAGCACATTGCCAACTGGATAAATAAAGCCAATTGTTCGCTGGCCAATCGCAACGATGACTTTTAAGAGTTCATAGCTGTACGACAATTCAGAAGTTCGATGCATATTGAAAGCTATTCATGGATCAAACGCTATAATTGTGATATTTTTATGTAGTTTGAAGTGAAGCTAAATACATACATCTATTTCGAGCCGATTTCTAACCAGCCAGCATTATCTTTAGATAGGGCTTAAGATTTGTTCTTTAATTTTCTCGGTGCATTGCGGTTCCAGTTTGCATTTAAAGCGACTGCACAAACTTGGCTCGGAATTTTGTATATTTTTAGAATTTTCAGCTAACCAATGCAATGGAAATTGGACACACGCACACACGTGTAAGGCATCGTTGGAAAAATGTTAATAAAATGGACAACGCGAACGTTGTTGGCCGTCTGTTTATTTTCAGCCCAAAACAGCGCTACCTTTGCCTGGCGTTGCACTACCTACACGTTTTACGACGCCTGCACCGTGCCACATACCACATGCCACATGCAGCACCCCCTGGAGGCCTGTGCGCGGCGGCACCAGCACAACATAATTTGGCTTTGCATACTTTTGAGCGCATTTTTTTTTAAGAAATTAAATTACGAGAAACACGACCAAAATATGGAAAAATGAAGGGAGCAAAAATAAAATGGAGAATATATAAGAAACGCTCGAGTCGAGCGTGACCAACTAACAGATATCCTACAGTTGGCATACTGTGAATTGGATACTTTCCACAAATATCCATACCTTAGATTGATGCTTCATTCGAAGTAAGGATACTTTGCATGGATACTGTGATCCTGTGAGCATTTGATATGGGTACTTCCCTTTAATTGATGGAGTTAATATTTTGTCAGACATCTATATTATATATATATATATTTTCTCTCCTGATATATTTGCTGAACAACTTTTATTTATATTCGGTCTGCTCTCAAGAGCTCCAGTTCTTTAGTTACTCCCAATGCTGGTTTGCCTGTTTACAGGGTATATAAATGTTAAAATCCTTGTGTACGCCTGCTGGGGGCTGCACCGATTTGCCATGGCCCCGCGCCGCTTGGCGGCCATTTGGTGGCACCTCGCGTCGCTTTCTGGGCCTCGTTGCGCTCTTTGTGTTTGCTCAGCGGATCTGCTGGTTCGGTCGGTTCGGTTGCGGCGCTTTGAAGGCAATGCAAATATTAACAGTATTCCGGTAATTAATTAAAGTCGGACACATTCGCATAACTCGTTCTAGTTGGTTTTGGGCGCCCCAGAAGGAGTTCATGGCCAGCCGCCCATTGTCAGCGGACACTGTGGCAAGTCCCCAGCTGTTGTTGTAGCTGCCAAACACTTTCAATTTCTTAGCCGAAATACTACACACACATATAGTCTATAACGCAATCCAGGAAGAATATCAAATGCAAATGGCACAGACAATTTGTCGGCACTAGACATACAATTAATAATGGGAGCCAAGCGAATTGCCCGTAGAAGAGATTTCCCATTTTCCATTGGAAAATATTTGTTAGAGCTCTGCTCCATTTAAATTATTTCTACTTTGCAAAATTTGTCATATATGTATGTATATATTTTTCAACAATTTCTTCAATAATGTAAAAGTGCCAAAAGTGTGCGATAGATGTCGTGGTAATTAAAGAAGAGCAAGAGAGAGAGAGAAAGAGAGTAAATGAGATAGGTATAGAGGGGAAAAGAGAGGAGAAAAGAAAGAAAGAGAGAGGGGGAGACAGAGAGAGAAAGAAAGAGAGAGAGTACCCAACGGCGAGCTAACTCTTAAATTTGACAAGATATAGTTATATAACTTATCGACTTCTGAAAAATGGGGGTATTATGGATACTTGGATACTGTTGGATACTCTTGCTTATATACTCTCTGCTAGAGCATGTTATATATCTCATTTACAAAACTAATATGCCCCTTTTTAACCTTTTTCATTGAGAGCAGGGTGAACTAATTAAAGAGTATCGATAGTGGGGCAGGCACTATCGATACCTTTCTAATCCTCTTCTGTATTTGTAATTCTTATTTTGTGTGACATTTTAAGAACAGAATCAAAAAAGTGCCTTGAATTTAGCTCAATTCGGTTTCTTTGTTTTTGGTGCAGCGCCAAATAGCGCCAATGATTTCGCTCAGTGTAATTTTGTCGCATTTTTTGCCTGGGTGCTTAATGAGTCGCATCTAATTACAAGCTGGACGGTAAACTAAGATGGGGCGATTTCTTTATGTTTATTTAGCCAATTCTGCAATTCAACTAGCCACAATTAAATGGAACTGGAGAAAGGGAGGCGGTGCGGAGGTGCGGGGGTGGTAATGGCTTGTGTGCGGCCTTAACATGACCTGCCCCACATGAGGGCAGCAGCAGTAAATAATCAGCTTGACTAATTTAACGGAAATTGCTTGACGGATTTGACTGATTGATTGAATGTTCTTGCCAATGTGGCAGGCAAAATGGAGTTAAGCACACACCAACACACCGACACACACACACACACACAGACCAACACACACACGCAAGCACGTAGTTTCAGTTTGCACGTCTTCATTACGAATTTAGTTACATCCTTGAAATGTGCAAACGTCGCACGAAACGTGCCGCGCTAAACGTGTGTAAGTAGTTTTGTTTTGCCTGTGTGTGTTGGTGTGTGGTTGGTGTGTGTGTGTGTGTGTGTGATTGTGCGTGTTGAACATCATTTTCCCGGAACGCAACGTGAAAACGTGCAGATCAATGAGGCGCACCTCGTCATATGTCACACATGCCCCAAATGCCTCACATGCTGCACATAGCAGTTGCATCCTTCCGCATGCCACATGGCACAGGCCACACAGCAAACCGCTCCACCTCCTCCACTGCTCCCTCAGGCCCATTATTAGGCCAGCGAACGTGAACGCTGAGAATTGTTTTTTCGGTTTTATGGCTGATTTTGTACTTGACCGGGCAAAGTCCATGCGGCTGCGACTGCGGCTGCTGCAGGGGATGCAGCTGTGCAAAGTTAGTGTCACGTGGCAGGTGGCACTGTCATTAATTTGATCAGCCTTTATTTGCCACCTCTAAACAGGCGATTGTCGCAGCGATTTAAGCGAAAGTTCAAATTGACTCGAAAAGCGCAGCAGCCAGGGGTTCAGGGGTGTCACGGGTGTGTGAGTGCGTATGTGTGTGTGTGTGCGTGTGTGCTTAATTTAATGCAAATTTTAAATGCAACTTTAACAGCAGCAAAAGTTTTTGTCAAAAACTTTGCCGCTTAATGCCGCAGGGCCGCAAAACAATGCAAATGGCAGCCAACTAAATAAAAGTAACCGATGGCAAAAAGGACAGCATGGATGGGCTGAGGATGTGAGGAGCAGAGCAAGCGGATAACTTTGGAATTTTTTTTAAAATTATGCAAACACCAACAACAAGCGCACACACGCCAGCAGTTCGCACAAAAGTTTTTGGCTAACTCTTTGGCCGAAGCTAAGGGAATATAATTTGCTTAAGGCCATAAAATAATGCAAAAGACGACGTCGCTGCTGTTGAATATCCTGCAAAAGGAGAAGAAAGAAGAGAGAAGGACCCACACACACAATCCAACTATTTGCCTGATTCAGGGAATTGTGCATGCTTTCCAGAAGAAGAAGTCGAACTTGACTGAAAAAATGAGCAGCAACAACTTTGTGTGTGTCTCTGCGTTTGTGTGTGTGTGCGCGTGTGTGACAGGAAGCAAAGAGGAACTGCCAAACTATTAAGAAAATATGAGATTGTATTGAAAGAACAGGGGGGCCAAAGTTTTCCAAATGGAAATACCAGCTAAAAGTCATGAACTAGAGATTGAGCATCGGATTGCTGTAAAAAAAAAACAAAACATACCAATACGAGAGCACAGCTAAAACTCCACAAAAGCAAACCCACCGCCTTCATGTGTTATTGAAAACAACAAAGATTCTTAAAGCATACCAAAGATATTAGGTTTTCTAATAAGAATATATATATACATATGTATATACGCATTTTGCATAAAATTCACTTTGAATAGCAGCACTAGATTGATCAGAAGACTTTTTAAGAAATAAATAACTTTACAATAATAAACAAAATAAATGCAAATGTCATTTGGTTTGAGTGACATTTTCAGTGTGACATTAATATGAAGCTTGGCTGACACTAAAGGTCAATGTTAACTATTTATATATAATAAAATATACTATATAAATATTTTTGCATGCACAAAACCCACGCATACAATTAGGTATTAGCTCTAGCTATTTCAGGAACCTTCCGGTTTTGATATCTGCTGACTGTGCCATCAACTCCAAACACCTTGCCCCTGTTTCGCTTTATCGTTTTGAGAATTATAAGCGAATTCATTCTTTATGTGTTTTAGTCGGGGTCAATCGTTTAATAAATAAAAAAGTTCTTTATATAACAAAAGAAAAATAATATTGTAACATTTATATTGATAGTATCGCATTATTTAAATTATCGTTGGTTGCTCAACACTGTTGTTAAAGACTGATAAAAATAATGCATTTACACATGATACCTTAGAAATTGAATGCATTTCCTCATACACAAACTATTTATTGACAGACGCATTTTTCTGATTACAATATAATATTTAGATTGCAAGAGCGGAAGGCCTTCATTTGTATTATAATTCAGCTTTAAATAGATTTAAATATTAAACTAGCATCAGCTTCCCAAGAAATATCTAACAGAATTTGTATACTCTGTATGTCTAATTTCATTTCAGATGCACAGGCTGGTTCTTATGAGGTCTCTCATGCTTACTAGATTATAATCCGGACTATTTGTACGTACATTTTTGAATAAACTGTAAACTAATCTGCAGTAGAATGTGCCTGGCGTTTTATGCTATATGCTGGCCGTCGAGTTAATACCACGTTCTACGCATTGACGCATTCCCAATCCCGTGACAATGCCAAGCCGCATCGATGGCCGTTTTGGGTCCACCCAGACTCGGACTTGGGCGTCCATTGGCAATGAAACCGGGCGAACTGGCAAACGGTCAACAGCGTTGACCAAACAAAAACAACAGTCAAAAAGTGGGTTATTGTCAACGTCAGCGTCAACGTCAGCGTCAGCTTCAATGCTGTTCTTGTTGCCGCTCCACGGTATTGCATTGACGAATGCGACATTGGCTGCACAGTGGTGCCAGCTTTTAGCCGTTTGGCAAAGCTGAATATGACCCACAAAAATGTTATAAAGCCTATTTGGAACCGAGCTGGTTCAAACCCACTATTCTAATTTACTTTTTAACTAAACCTTAAAAGCTTAACTATAAAAAACTTTCATCGGAGATTTATAACAAAATCAAATTTAACTTTGGTCCGAAGCCCTGGAATTTTAGATTGAATTTCCTTTTATCAAGGCTGGCAACATGTTTTGAACCAAGCTAGTTCAAACCCACTAAACTTTGAATATAAAAACTTTAATGGGGTATTCAAAGCATAAGAGGGGATAACCAACCATTTATCTAAACATATTTGTTAGATGCAATTTGTGAGTAGTAGAGTATCTACGGCTTGCAATATTTTCAGTACAATGGGCAATTATTATTTTCAAATTGAATACACATTTTGAAAATGTATGATAGAATTAGTTTTGATCCAAAGCCAGGCTTCAAGGCTGTGAAAGGCCAGCTTTACGAACCGAAACTAGAGACAGCATGCTGGTTCGAACCGTGAACCTTTAGCTGGCTTCTCTGTGGGGATTGATGCGACCACTGTTTAAATTATTGTTATTGTTAGTTTTTGCACTTTTTGGCGGCCAGCAAAAGTGGTTTACCTTGAATTTGATGCCCGTTTGGACTGCGGGTTGGGCGAGAACAATGCGCAGCATTGAGGAAAACTTGACATCCGTTGTTGTCGTGGAATGTAAAAGCGATTGCCCCACAGGTGTAAAATAAATCATCAAGAAAGAAAAGAAAAACAAGAAAGGAAAAAAAAGAACGATACGTAGTTGAAGCAGCGAATGACCCAACGACTGACAGATTGAATGAATGAAATTCGATTATTAGTTCCGAGCATGTTTGCAACGAGGCTTCACCCAAACCCATTATCAATGTGAGCCCCCAACCCCCCTCTCACCTTTCTGGCAAACGTGCTGATTAACTTACTATTACCTTAACCCAGTTGTATAGGTACTGGAATTGGCTGTTGAAGTGTTTGGCAATTTCGTGTAGCTGCGTTTGCCATTTTAACTGGCAGTTAGGTTTAGCCATACATCTTAAGTGCTGACAACAACAATCGAAGTTACACAGCTCAGCGTAGGGGTAGTTGGAGGGGAGACGAGGGGCTGGTGCGTTGCTAACGGCAGGGTATGCCATTACATTAAATGAGCCACATTCAACAAACTGCTGCTGCCCCACGATCCCCCCGAAATGTGGCATGTGAAATGTGAGGCGTATCCAATGTTTGAACATGAACATTCATGAATCTTGTACGCATTCGCAATTGAATAAACAAACGAATATATTCAAATTCGAGGTCCGAATTACCTGCAGCTACTACAATTTTGGGCGTATGTAGTTGTGTGTTTGCGAGAATGTCTGTATGCGTGTGTGTGTGTGTGTGTGCGTGCGTGCGTTCAGTCAACAAATGGAATTACATTTTGTTGACATTCAAGTATTGATATTTAGGCGATATTAAATTGATTTGCGAATCTAGCTCGGCTTTAAAGTCAAGTTGGCCAAAGACTTGAACGAAGGGCTTTCAAGAACAATAACATACAGACTTTAAAATTTGAATAGATATTGCCAGCTTAAAAGTCATTATTAGCTCAGCTTGTTAGCATTTATGTATACTTTTGTTCCTAAATTAAATATTGTTTCATCTGAATGGTAAAACATTCGCTTTTTTTATACTCTTGTTTATACAAACTATATAAATATTGGTGCACAAATATATAAGTATATGTAAATATAATATGTATTACGTTTTGTAAGGGTTAAGTTTTCCGAACTTAAAGCTAAACGAAACATAAAGTTGTTTGATAAAAATGACATTCTGCATATTTCTCGGTTTGATACCAATTATATTATTTTCAGTTTAATTATTATTATTAATTATATGAAAGAAAAAATATTGCATTACAAATATTTACATCTGAACTGACAATTGTATATAAATATATAAAACAAAAAAAAAAAGACCGTTTGAGGCACGCCGAAGATGAAATACCCTTGTAGACACGTAGTTTTCAAATGATTTTAAACAAAAGCTTTATTTCCGATTGATTTCTCCTATAGGAGCTATATAGCAGCCCGATTTGAAAGCTCGTAATTGTTGAGAATGTTCAAAAGGGTATTATAATTTTGTATCGAAATGTGTAACGCATAGAAGGAGACATCTCCGACCCCATTAAGTATATATATTCTTGATCAGTATCAATAGCCGAGTCGATATAGCCATGTCCGTCTGTCCGTCTGTCTGTTTCCATGCGAACTAGTCTCTTAGTTTCAAATCTATCGTCAAGAAAATTTGCAGACGTTCTGCTTTTTGCGAACCACTATATCAAATAGCTGCCATAGGAACGATCGGTCGAAAATTAAATTGTTCTATGGAAAACTTTTTGTTTTTCAAGATATCTTAGCCATAATCGGCATCAACTAGTTTCCCTGTGCTTCTTAGATACGGGCAACGCATTATGAAAAGGTTCGGCCTGCAAGGGTATTAAATCTGCGGCGTGCCTTCTTTTATACAATTATACATTTAATTATATTAGATATACAATTAATTATTATTGTTATATCTGCCTTCCACAGGCTGTTGTTTAAAATCCTTACACATTATCTGATGTCAAACACAAAGAGATATATTTCATGTTATATATTTCTCTAAAGCTGCGTGTATATCTGTATAAATCATATACCTTTTTTTCATTTTGCGAAGAAAGTATTAATTAATAAAATTGCGAGCCAACTACGACTGCTGCAAGGGATCAAAGGGGCAAGGTGAGGGTAAAAGAGAGAGAGAGAGAGAGGCAAATATTTGAAATTGTTTGTTGCGGTCATAAAAGCCAAATGCTGGACAGAAAATAAATCGCTTTCGCGTATCCTGGCAATGCGGTTATTTATTGTTATTGTAATTGTTATTGTTGCAGGTTGCAAGTAGCTGGTTGCTGGTTCTTGTTGCAATTGCAATTGCAATTTCTTTAGCGCCTCGTTGCGCCAAGGTCCCAACACGGCACTCGAGCCGTGAAAGCGTAAAGCAATTGAGGGCCTTCCGCATCCCGGAGACGCCCCTTGCCATGCCCCCAATTGCCATTGCAATGGGGCAACAAGCCCGTCCTGGGACATGCTGTTGACTGGCTGCTCGTAGGCCTTTGCCGGTTCCGAGCACCCGGTTAGCCAAGTGAGCGTAATAAACGTCAAGATTTAGACCACAAACTGTAGACAGAGCCATTTTAGCAATGTTTCTGCTACTGCTGTTGTTTAGGCCCTTGTTCTTCAACTATGCCGTGGCGATTATCACTTCAGACAACAATAATTATTATTGTTATGTATTGCCAGATCATATAGCACCTAGTCGTGCATTACATCGAGTGAGATCCACAAGCATTCATTAGGTGAACAGACTAAATCTAGTCTCAAGCATAACCTCTAATAAGAAATTGAATACAATGCAATAAGACAAAGGTATTCGCATCTGGATACAATTCCTTGTATATAAACTTTAAAACACAGATTATCTTCTTAATACGGATCGCCGATCGCTATGCGATTTTCATGAATTAAAGTGAAACAAAATTGTCATTTTATGTGACATGTAAATTGTTTATAGGGAACTCTCTTTTTGGCACAGCTAAGTTTGTTTTCGACTCCTTCTCTCTGTCTCGCTGCCTCCCTTGCTCTCTTTTTCTCTCACTACATTAATTGGTTTTATACACGTTTTATTCAAGCCATTTTGCTTACTTATTTTCTGTGTTTTTTATCAGTACCCTGCACTGTAACCTACACGTTTGCTTATTCACAAGCTCAAAAAAAAACAATCTTTAAGGAATACTTGAATCTATCATAGAAAGGTGACATTGCAAACTTTATAGAGACTGTACATTTACTGGTCCATTAATTTTGTACATTACATTTTACAGGAAGGTATCAATTAGTTGCCATTGATTGCAATTACGATAAGAATTTCTAATTTAAATCAATTCTGCGTTAAGGGCTTCACTGGCTGATTTAATTTGTTTTATCAAGGGTTTTTTTATTGTCGTTTCGCTTTTGAATCTACACGTTTTCGTTTTATGGTAAATGAATCACCCAGCCCTAGGCAGGCATGCCACAAGCTTGTGTCAGTCCGTGTGGCATCAACAGCTGCCACATTGCCTTGGGGCCGTGACAGGCCCCCAAAGGTCCGACATTTGAAATTGATACGCAATTGGAGCTCAGCCCCCTCCTACCCCGCCGGACACACATACACCCAGCCCGCGTAACTTACCTTGACGATTTGGGCGCGTTTTTCGTAATCAATCAAGCTCACCGCCTCGCCGCCGGGCGTGACCGTTGCACCGCCCAAGGGCAATGCCAGCGTTGGCGACTTCATGGGCTCGTCGAGAAATTGAGACTTTTGGCCATCTCGCCAGATGACCGCCGACAGTTTGGGCTCTGGCACAACGGAGGACATCTCATGCCGTATTTGGTCCGAGCTGCGACTATCGCCCGCCTCGTTAGCTTCGTTGTTGGTGGGCGTGGCATTTGGTAGCTTGGCAAGCAAGTTCTTTGGATGATTGTTGACGTAGTTGAGCTCCTTGATCTGATTATCATTGGCACTGACGCTGTCGCTGGCCACCTTCTCGTTCAGCCGTATTATGTTGGACAAATTAATGTTGTTGATCAGGGTAACGCCCGTGATGGCCACCAGTATGATGACGAACACGATGCCGCCGATCAACAACAGGGGCGTCGTTTTCGACGTCTTTGGGCACATCTCGCACAGATGTTGCGATTTTTATAATTCACGTTTTTACAATTTTCACAGCTTTTCCTTTTTATCGAATTGTCTTTGGCGCTGCGGCCATCACATGGTCGCGTCAGGGGACTTCTATTGATTTATTTTAATTATTCCTTAATTGAGCATAAAACATTGCGGCACGAGACAAGCACGCACACACACACACACACACACACACAAAGTTAGACACATACAATCACGCACTGATACAGTCTTGAGTGTAGGCAACAGTTCAATGCGATGGAGTAAAATAGATTTGACGCAGTTGAGGGGAGCACCTTGGCCCCTTTCAGCAGTTAGCATATTCCGCAACTCAGGATTTCAGGATAAAACAACAAGAGTTTAAAGAGCAAATTAACCGAGAGTTAAGTATGTATTAGTACTAGGTATTATTTTATTGAATAAAAATAATCACTGTGGACTGCTCCACCCATTTTACGCCTGTGACGATGGATTTTGCCAAATCGCTGAAACAAGAGTCAATGTTTCTTTCCCACTTTCCCAATTCCATCATGGAATCCGCGAAAAAGCTTCGGTTGACATTGACATAACAGCTTTCCGCGCATTTTCCGACCGTGACGGTGTATTGTAATGCTTATTTTCCTACTTTTTTTTTTTCATTCTAATGATTTTTAAGCTAAGGTTTCACTATGCAATCTTGGACGTCCCTTTCAGGTATTGTATATATTTTATACAATTTTTATTTTACAAAATTTAGCCATTTCTTGTCTACTGTCAAACATTTTGTTTTGTGTGCATAATCCCCAAGCAGTCGATAAGAGTTGAATATATATATATGTACACACATATATATGAATATATATTCTAGACATTTTTTTATTGACTGTGTTCTCTGAATACCGAATCTGTGACTCAATTTAGATTGTGCGCTTGGCGTTTACTGTAATTAAAACGCTTTACAACTTAAAAATAATAATAAACACATTTCTAAGAACTGTTCATAGCTGCAATATTTTGATGAAAGTCACAAAATGGAATGCAGTCTTCCTGATTAATAGTTTTGTTATTGTTTTAAATGCTTCATGCCCCGCTTGCTTTTCTTTTAATCAAAGTCAAAGTAAGTTCAATTTCGTTGCTCGTTGGCGGAATACTTATGATGATTTGCAAATGTTGAAAATAAGTTGAAAACTTCTCAGCCAAAAGTTGGTTACAATACCAAACTACTTTAAGACATGTAAGTAGGATAAAATATTGTTGTAATATAAGCTTCTTATCAAATATTTAGCAGGGACAGCGGCGATTAATAATAAGACGAACACGAACATGAACATTTAAACATCAAAGTTGACAACCTGTTAAAGTGTTTTTTAACTTTCCAAGCGCTGGGAGAACGTGGAAAACTGGATTTTAAATTGAAAAGTATCTGGTTTTCAAGTAGTATTTATCTCTATATATATAACTGTTTGTCCTGACTGACTGACTGACTGAATGACTGATTGGTGATCAACGCACAGCCCAAACCGTAAGAGCTAGGAAGCTGAAATTTTCACTGTAACTACCTTATGTAGGTGCACGTTAAAACGGAGTTTCGGGAAATTTTATCCGCAAGTGTAGAAAAATCGCGAAAAACGTTTGTATGTAACTTTTTTGTTTACCATCCGATCGGCCTCAAACTTATTTTCAAAGATCTTTGTTCAAATTTATTTGAGCGGTTTTTCACGCTATTAGGAAAATCCGTTCCTCCTTGGTGGAAATGGAGGTCAAAGATTTGGTGGGTGACGTTTCGCGCTCAAATTCATTTCCAGAGATCTATAAGAAAAATCATTTCACACTTTTTGCAGAATTCAAACTTATCCGGGGGGAATGCGACTTAAAGATTTTTTGGGCGAAGTTTTAAGTTGTGTCCGATTTGCTTCAAACTTCTTTTCAATGCTCTACATAAGAATGTAATGAATACGTGTTTCAGCGATTTGGGAAATTCCACTCGCAACAGTGGTAAATTGGCGGAAAACGTTTGTATGAAAGTTATTTGTTTACCGTCCGATCAGTTTCAAAATCATTTCAAATTTGTTTGAGAACATTGATTTTATAACATACGTGCCACGGGCAAGGCCGGGCTATACCCGCTAGTATATATATATATATATATATATAATTTTTTTTCTTTTTTATTTATCGCTTTATAATTGTTAAGTGACAGTTGACTATTGTCTGGCCCTACAGAATGCCATTGGCGCTTGAAGGACGCTGACGCGTCGTGACTGTCTGACGGTCATAATGGGCAGCTTAACACCCACTCTGGGCAGCAAAAAGGATAGTTGTCCTATTTGTACAAAGCCCAGATGAAAGAGAGAGAAAGAGGGTGGGAGAGAGAAAAAGAGGGAAGGAGAGAGAGTCGCGCTTCTGTTCAATTGATGAAATTTTTGTGCCCATTTTTGAATTGATGAACTTTAGCGATTGTTTCCGTTTTTATAGATGTTAGAACAAATTCTTGAAGCACGCTCAGACTCGAAGACACAGACACAGACACAAACATACAAACACACCATTAAGTATAAGTACTTTGTGTGTGGATGCGTTTGTTTGAGTCTAGTTTCAACAACTGCACTTTTATTCAAATAATCAATAGCTTGGCTGACTCTATGTGCTCGGCTTCATAATAAAAGTACACATTATCTGATATTACATAGTAGTAAATATTATTTTCATGCCCCATTTCTACTCTATGCAATTGGCAGAGCAAGCGCAAAAATGTCGCCAAAGATCTTGCGTATACGCATCATTTATGCAGCAGAGCTGCAATTTGCTGCCAATTGGGGATTGAGGCGCCACATGAACTTATGACTCTATAGTTTACTGACTGAGAGAGCGGGTTAAGAGTTTTAGGGCCTACTGTCATTATGGATAACTCAGAACGAGTTATGAGTCATCATCAAATCAAGTAGTATTTTGACTTCCTAAAAGCAACATCTGTCAAAAGTAAAAGCCGCAGCTCTGAACACAATTGTATTTCATTTATGTGGCAAACAGTCGGCAAATGGGTAGCGGCAATCGGCAATCGCCGCGCCAATCGTTTGCTTTAATTCAATTCACATCAATTCATATCAAAATGTGGCACGCAATTCGTAGACAGGGCCAAGGGGGAGGGGGAGGAGGAGGAGGAGGAGGAGGAGGAGGAGGAGGAGGAGGAGGAGGAGGAGAAGGAGGAGGAGAAGGAGGAGAGGAGCGGGTATGTTTGCCTGCTTGAGATATTGTCAGTTCGCGCAAACAGCTGAATTTCAAAGTAAATGTATGTGCATGTGAGATTTGTGCTGCTGAGTATTTTCTTGTCTTTGCTTTTTTTTTACGCTCAACTCTCGAGAGATGCGTTTAAATATAAACACTGGGCGAGATGCTGGCTAAATGCTCAAGGACATGACTATGCGGCAATTAAAAGAAAACATGCAAACGTGCTCCAGTCGGGTGTGCCCGATTAGCAGATGCCCTCTACCCAGTACGCCAATTCGCCGTCTATAGCTCATTTTGGCTATGGGATATGCTCAATACTGAAGCGGTTGTTATCGATATTTATCGATTTCGAGCAGTCGAAACTCTTTGAGCTTTAAAAGGTCACACGACAAAGGCTACATTGACTCGACAGTTGAGACTGACCAAGAATATATAAATGTATATCTGAGTCTATCTGTTTAAATATGCTACTGCATACTCACGAGATGTTCTCAAAGCACATGAAGTTGTTATCGATATTTATCGATTTGGAACATCTAGCTTTTAAAATCTTTGATATTGGCTTGTTCACACGCCAACGGAATAGACAGACAGACTCGACTGACCAAGAATATATATATGTAGCTTATAGTTTTTACCCGTTACATTCATTTGCACACAACGATTATACCCCTTTCTCAGTGGGTTCTAGGTATAAAAATATAAAATAACGAAACGCAAATAAAATATAAACAGACAAACTCACACGGGCGCGCACACACACACACACGTGCGCACACACACACACACACGTGCGCACACACACACGCATACACACAACTTGCCTAGGAGGCTGTGCGTCAACGGCCAATGCTTTGGGAATGCAGAAGAAACGTGTCAAGCGGCCCATGTGCTTAAAGCCAACACTAGAAGTCCCACCCCCACTTTACACCCCCTACTACGCAGCACGTTGCTAGCGCACCTTAGGGGCTGCTCATGCAAAATATGAGTTTACTGTTGTTGTTGTTGTTGTTGTTGTTGCTGCTGCTGCTGTTGTTGATTAGTTTGTGTTGTGCATAGAAAAAAAATGTGTATGGAATTTTATGCCACCTCGTTGAACTGTTGCGCGTACACCCATACACCCACACACAGACACACACACACATACTTAAGCAAACTTTAAACTTTGTATAAATAAAGTTGTATACGTGTGTTTGTTGTTTGTGTTGCTGTCCTCTACAGCTGTTTTAAACAATATCAATTATTAAACAAAATACGGCGTGATGCGCGTGTTTACTTTTATTTTATGTGCGTATTTCTTTATTATTGTTTCACATTGCGAATGTTTCGTTTTGTTATTGCTTTTGTTGTTGTTGTTGCGAGCAACGCGTGGCCATAGCTGAACAGACAACAGGCGAGTGCGGTAAGTGGAGCCAACTGTCCAACTGTGGCAGAACAACGGCAATGGGATTTGCCAATGAGAGGGCAGCGAAAAGCATAGATTGAAACGAAAGGAAACGAAACGGGGTGAAACCCCGTGAGCTGAGCGTGCAAGCACAAAAAGCGTGAGTGCGGAACGGAATGGAATTAGAAGGAACACCAAAACATAGCAGCAACAAACCGAAAAACGAAACGCTTGCCACTGTAAAAGCTCCCTTAAGTGGGGTTGGCGGGGCGGGGTTGGGGTTTGGTCGGGTCGGGTCGTGTCGGAATGGCTATGCATCGGGAATAAGCAAAAGTTGCACTTGCGTTAGCCTTGAGAAAAAATTGAAACGTGCGCGAAACAACAACAGGATCAGCAATGCGATCCATTGAACGAGCGAAAGTGCGTCGACGTAAGCGAAATGAGGAACAAATGAGTTTCAATCATTTACATGAGTAAGTGAATACAATTGCAAACAACAACAACAACGACAACAGCAGGAACAACGGCAAACAATTAATACATGAATGCAAGTCAAGGAGCAATGCAAAAAAAAAACAATTGCATTGAGTGTGCGCGTGTGTGTGTGCGTTTTTTTGCTGCTCCATTTACATTTTAATTATGCCTAATTAATGGCGAGCAGCAAAGGGCGACTTAAAAGGCAACGGTAAATGTGGATCAAGTATACGCAGTGTGTGTGCTTCTGTGTGTGTGTGCGTGTGCGCGCGCGTGTGTGTGTGTGTGTGTGTGTGTGTGCGTGTGTGTTGAGTGAATGAATGAAGAGAGCTCGCTAAGCCTTTGCAACTGCATCAAGTTTAAATTTTAATCGGGCCAAGCATATCCTGTAATTAAATACTTTGAATTGCAAACAATTAAAATAATTGAGTAATTGCACAGATTAAATGAACAACAAATTAATTGGCCAGCTTTTCACAAGTACACAACTTTAGGAACAATCAATTTGCATTTGATTGTGGCATAACAAACTTATCTTTTTAGTAAATACTTAGTTTACTTGGAATTTAGTAAGCTGTGCATTTAATCAGCTGTTGTAATTGCACATAATAATTACATTACCTTATCTTGTGTGTAGCATTATTTGGCATTAATTGTTATTAAAGCAGTTGCTAAATCAGTAAGTATTCTGAATTAATTTATATAGTAAGCATTACTTGGACAAATAACTTATGAAATAACTAATGCACAAATTAGTATAAGTCCTATAAGCATTTCGCTGTAATACCACTTAAGTTTTAATGGCTCAAGAGCATTTCACTGCAGAATTTCAAATAACTGAAAATGGTCGCGTGTCGTTTTATGAGAAAAAATCAAATTATAACACATGACAAAATAGCTCCTAATATGCCATTTACACTGAAGTCGCAACGTCGAACGTCGTCGCAAGCAAAAATGTCTTGCATTAGCCTCTATTTGCGTCGCAGCTCATGCAAAAATATAACAGTTGAGTTTCCAATAGGCGAAAGTTCTGGCAATAAAATGTTTTCAGGGCTGACCGATATATTATTTTGCAATAGCTCGGTAACTTGGGGTGATTTTTCTTTTGGGTGTCGATACCATTAAAGCAAAAACAAGGGATTTGTAAAAGTAAACGCTAAGTGCGCTTTAATGAAAAGTCTTATTCGGATTACATTTGAGTTATCTTTATTTTAAAATTTGTAATTCAAACGCATGTTCACAATTAAATCAGCAGCTCCTTTTGAATGTCGAATTGCCGCTTGTCCAGTCAGTGTAAATAGCCTTTAAAAGTGTGCAGCGTATACGTAATTTTTGTGAATATTTTATGAAGTACATTTAAATTATTTTTTTTTGCGATATTAAAGCGCTAGGGCTGGTCATTTCAAAAGTGACCTACTTTGATGTATACCTTCTGAATACATCGAAGTTGGTCACTTCTGACTCTATCGATACTCTTGTCTTCTCAAGACTAGCACAAGATACGAATATGATAGTAGAATATTCCGCATCGATATCAAGATGTTTCCGTTTATTTGGATTATCGTGCTCAGACGTGTTTAAATGTTGTAAAGCACGAGCTTGACAAGAGAAGCCAGATATTTGTTTGTCACGAAGACAAAAAAAAAACAAAATCTCTTTTAGCACAAATATTAATCTGATTGTTTTTCAACTAACAACTTTTTTGAAGCTAGTTTTAAGATGATTCGTTCTCTCTCTTTCTAACGCACTGTCTACCTTCACCTTGTGTTCTTTCTAATGTAGCTACTCGTGTTTCTTAAATGTTTGAATTTTTTTTCGCCAGCAAAATTACTTCATTTGCATTCCGTCAGGGGCTGACTTCTAGCTAAAGCCTTTCGCAACAAGAAAAAATTCCTTAAGGCATCATTTTCATATTCATTTTTCCGTTTTTTTTTATTTTTTATTTTTTTGCAAAGCAGAAGACGCTGGCGTAAAGGATGCTAGCTGTTGTTATTGCGGGCGCTTCGCTGCCAAAAATAAGCCTGGGCCGTTAAGTAAGTAAGTACGAAGGATTCTTGCACTTGTCACTTGCTTTGCGCTTCGGTGCCTTTCAGCTGACAGCAGACGAGGACATGACAAAGGCAAACATGGCACAAAGTAAGACAATAAACAACCATAACAATGCCAACAACAGCAAAAACAACACCAGCAACAACAACAACAATAGCAACAACAATGAGGAACACGAAAACAACTGTAGCTGCTTTCCCGGATAATATGCGAATCGTTATTGTTGTCAAATATGCTTACATTCTGACGGCGCTGTGGGGAGTGCGGAAGGCCAGACAAACCTATACACAACATAACTAAACCAAAAACAGCGTAATATATATTATACATATATATATACATATTTATATGTATACAGTTATACATTTTTGTATGTCTTTTTTGTTGCCCTGTAGCCATTAAATGCTTAAAAAGTAGGGTATCAAAAATCAGTGTGTGCACGTACGTACATTCAGTTGAACATTGATTTTCCGAACTATACGGATAAGCGAAAATCTCGATTAAAAAAAGGTCATAGTTAAGCATTGAAAAATGCATAAAATATTTGTATTTGTTTAAAAAAAAAAGATTTATCTGCATCCATAAATATACAAATGCATATACAAATGCTGATATATATCAGTGGTTAATTTTATACCTCTGTTAAACATTATTATCCGTAGGTTAAAGAGCAAGCTACTGGATATGAAGCCAAATCCTGTTTATTTTGGTTTAAAAAAAAAACACTCCGCATCCCGGTTAACTGAAAATTTTCATGTTTCCGGATACTTAACTGTATTGCAAATGGTTTTCTTTAAAGTGATAAAATTTTTCACTGCCACATAAAAGCGCGCCGATTTCCGGATTAGAAGCAGATGTTGTTATTGAAATCGACACATTGCCTCTTGCAATTTAAGTTCAATTTCAACAATTATGTATATCACTTGTTAATGTATCGAGGTTCTCATTTAACTATCTATAGAAAGGTTTAAAGACATGTTCACAACGCCTTCAATGCTATGTCAGAGGCATATGTGACGCGCTCAGCGATATGTCATCGGCCGTGTCGTTGAAGAATACTTAAAGAAAGAGTTCCTGGCATATTATGCAAAGGAATCGGCAAGATGATAAAAAAAATGTCGACGCATGAATTTCAAATATCGCACCTCGAAAAACAAACATTAGAAGATCAATACAAGACATCTGTACTTCAAGTTATGTCACACTACCTTCTCACAGGGTATAAACTGGATGACTACTCTCGAGCGGCATATTCTAAATTTGTTGTAGTTGCTTTTTTTTCGATGTTTCCATTCTTGAGTTGTTGTCTCAGTTTTTTAATAAAAAAGGTAACGATGACAAAAGCAACTACAACAAAAACAACAATCCAACAAGCACAACAACAAGTGTTTTTATATGGTGAGAAGAAAAGAAGAGAACAAAACAAAACTGAACGGAGGCTGCAATGTTAGATATTCGAGGGCGTAACGCGACTACGACAATAAAATGCGTACAGAAAGGATAAGGACGGACTGATATAGGTAGGGAAGTAGGGGGGGGGGGTGGGGCGTGGTCTGCAGCAGATACCATGGAAGGGCCTGTTCGTATCCTTTTGCCTTTGTGAGCCGTTACCGCAAACAATGGCGCCAGAATAAAAACAGTTAATTAGCTGGCGACGGCAGCGATTATGAAAAGGAAATGGCAATTTGTTGCTTGTGAAGCTCTGAGTGGACCGGCAAGAGGCGGGATGGGGAGGGTGTGTGAGGGGCACAATCCAATGCACTTCGCCGTCCACTCTAAAGGCAAAGGAAATGCTTTTACTATGACCTTAAAGCCCCGCATCTTAACGAAGCATTTGCAATCTTCATAAAATTTGATGAACATTAAAGAACAAGAGTGCATCTGTCGGGAGTGCCTTACATGGAGATACCCTATACCTATACAATCAAATTTGCTTATTATTTTTGGGAATTGCATTCTTGAATAACAACGACGCATCTTTCATCGGGTTATCCAAGCCTGAAAGAAATTTAAAAAAAGAGCTCTACTTGTGATTGAGATTGATGGGGGCATCCAAAATTGTATCATGGATTGATGTACATATACCATTCGAGACTCTACTTACTAAATTTGGAATCTTTAGCTCTAATAGTTTTCCAGTTGCGCCTAAACAAGCGCGTTTCAAAATCGATATATATCTATACAATGGAATTTGGTTGATATATGTATACTAAACTCGGTAACAAACCTTATGTTTAACCAGAATCTGTAAATCCAATAAATTTCAAATATTTTTTCCTTCTTACAGACGGAAATGTCTCGATTAACGCACCTTGTAGTCCTTATCAGGACTATGCATAATACTATATTCCCCATAGGATTGGAGGTACCTCCTTCTGCCTTCTGCCATACACTTGCACAAAAGCATTATGTCCTTATATTGTATATTTTTTCCAATGAATGCAGAGTATAAAAAGTAATTTTAAATAATAACCTTGCATGAGGTATTAAAACTTTTCCATTAACCCATAGAAATAATGGGAAGAGACATGAACTTTACAGCTCGCTGGCTTGTCAGGACTTCAATTATCTACGAAAAAAAAAACGAACAAACTTTTAAAGGGAAGCTTTTAAAAATGCATTTTTACGTGAAATTAAAAAGGCTCTTACGGAGCTAAAAGTATGTAAAAATTCATATTTCGAGAAATTTAAAATATTCTGCGAATAAATAGATTTTATATAAAAATTTAACTCAAGGGGAATTAATCTAAATGAGTCGGAATAAGATATTCATGAATATTTATATGTACATATATCGTGCACAAAATTATTTGCTGTTTTCGCAAAAGGAAGGATTTTGAAGAAACAAAAAGGATTAAGAGCTATGTTTAACTGATAGAGCATAATTAATTCCCTTTACAGAACATAAAAAGTTCTATCTATATCTATAGTATAAAGATATATAGTATATATATTTAAAAAAGTCTTCATTGATAATATGACTAAATTTTGTTTAGGTTCATGGGCATATCAAGTCCAGTTAATCCCATGCGAATCAGTTATAATGCAGTTAAAAGCGTGATATTGCCCGCAGTCCTCGAGATAAGCCCCATTCCAGTTATTTGCGGTGAAGGTAAATTGCAATTAAGTGCTCAGAGAGAGGGCGTGGCTAAGCTGGCGGTTTAGCCGCTGGACTGCAGTACAATTAACTATAGAGGTCACTGGGGAAATATTGTTACACGTCCAGGCCCATAGTCACGCCCATCTATGTCAAAGTTCGCCAATAGGCAAATGAAATAATATAAACTCGTGCTTGGCCCCAAAGCGCAACGTGGCGCAGTCGCAATATTGCAAAGACAAACCAGGCGTATTATGAAGCCGGCACGTGGCGGCATCTTAAACGGATATCTCCGGCTCGCAAATAAATTTCGACATTTTATGAAGTCGCATTTCTAGGCAGGAGGAACAACAACAACGAAAACAACTGCAGCAGCAACAATGACAACGGCAACTGCCTTGCCACATGCATGTGTTGAAAGTATTTATGAATTTTTAAAATGTTTACATTATGCTCTTCATTGATAACGTGCAACACAGCACAGTGGCTGCAAAATGTTGCTGGAGCATGGAGCGAGAAGAGGAATTCTGAAGGAAACCAAAAATGGAATATACAAGGCGCAATATTTGCAGTTCAGTATGAAATCATATAATTGTAATTTAATTATTGAATTAACCCTGTTTTTAAACATAATATTATTATGGTTATGTGCATTGCTTATGTTACTTTGTTTAATTATTATTTTAATTTAATTATTTCCCTCACAGGCATATTTATTACAGAATTGGGGTGCTCTCCCAGTTCGAATCTCACGACACGGCATCAGGTAATATATACTTTACTGTCATTTTACATATAAGGATAGCAGAGTAATAATAATAATAACGAAAAATAATAAGAATAAGAATATAATCTTGATTTTGGCGACCTTTTCACAGTTAAAATATTGTATTTGCTGGCGCGAGGTCCGGCGTTCAATTTTTAAAAATCAAAAATGTAAATAATTAAAAATTTGTTTTTCAAATGTGTTTTGTGGCTATGACAAAGAAGGCGGCGCTGTGCTCGCGTCTCCTAGCTACGTGCCATTGGCAAGTATAAAATAAATTCTCTCAAAGATCTTTGAAATTGATTTGATCGGACGGTAAACAACAACTTTTAAAAAAAACGTTTTCCCCCAATTTAACACTGTTGCCGGTGAAATATCCCAAATCGTTGAAACACGATTCATTAAGCTCTTATGTAGAGCTTTAAAAATATGTTAAGTTTGATGCAAATCGGACAAAACTTAAAACTGGGCCCAAAATATTTTTGAATCACCACCGAAGAAGCTTGGAATCTGCGAAAAGTGTGAAACACGTCTAAAATAATTTTAGAAACGTCACACACCAAATCTTTGACCTCCATTTCCACCAAGGAGCGATGCATTTTTCAAACAGCGCGAAACACGCCACAAATGAATTCGAACATGAAATTTTACTCACATGCGGGTGGAATTTCCCGAAACTCCGTCTTAATGTGCAGCTTCATCAGATAAGGTAACTACAGTGAAAATATCAGCTTCCTAGATCATACGGTTTAGGCTGTGCGTTGATCACCAATCAGTCATTCAGTAAGTTATTCAGACAGTCATTTAGTCCGTCATTCAGTCAGTCAGGTAAAACAGTTTTTTATATAGATATTTACTTTACGCTATAATTAACTGCTTTTCGTATTTCGCAACTTCAATTTTCTGCTTTACAATTGAAATCCCGCATGACCACTGTACAGGCCAATACTTCAGGTCTACGCCCTTCCCTTCTCATACCCCCCTCCACCACCATTCCTTTCTCCATCCTTTACAGCAGCACGCCTGTGTGCTGCTGCATATTACACACACATTAAATTTATGGTCCGGGCAAAAAAAAAAACTTTACAACAAAAAGCACTAAACATTATGCCCACTCCAGGCGCCATTTGGCCAGCCACACAGCCACGCCCAACGGCCACATTGCTGATGTCTATGTGTGTGTGTGTGTGTGTGTGTGTTGGCATGTGAAATATGGCAAATGCAGTTTCTCGCTAACTGCTGCTAGGCCAAGGGAACCAAGCACCAAGTCCAAAACAAAGGGACACAATCTGATTTTATAAAATTTACTGAAGCTGAGTGCATTGCAAACTAAACAGTTGCGTAAACTTTTTAGCAATCGCTTTATATATTGTGCACATATTGCGGGGCACTTAATGCATGTGAGAGATGCAGCAGGACGCTCTGCCCGCAGGACATATGCGACATATGTGCGGGATCTCAGCATCGGCAGCGGCCAATTGACTAAATCGGGCCATAATCAAAATCGGTTATTATGCAATAAGATCATTAAAAACAAGCTATTGTAATGGTATGCCAACACATGGAGCCCAAAATCATGGGTATTCTCGAGTGGGCGAGGAGGCGTGGCAGCATTCACTTTATTAGCCTCATTAAACGCACAGTCCTCGAAAAACTTGGCTAGCGAGGAAAACTCTCGAATGAAATTGTGCTCATGATTGCGATTACGGTTATGACTGCCGAGAATTATTGCCGGGGCCTGGTTTCTGCCCAGATGCCAGCGCCAGAGCCAGGCTATACTGTGGGCGAGCGAGGGGAATTTGACAGGGGTTTGGGGGACTGGTAGTTTGGCGTTGTATTGGGTAAAGTTTTTCACAAGGTTCGTTAGACGCAACCAGGGCATCCAAATCTAATTACCAAGCTCTAGGCCAAAAGCTGAACCAAGGAAGTCTGTTGCCACACACACACACACACACATCCACACAGCACTGGCCATGCAATTAGAGCAGCCATACGAAAAATCATAGCGTTTACTCTTTGCCCAAGGTCTACTGCCCCCTATCATACCCCTTTCCCCGCCAAACATCGCACAGATAAGTGTTGAGCGCTTCAGCCGGCAAACTGCTAATTGCCACGCTTATTGATGCAATCCGCTGTAGAAACTAACATAAAACATTCTGATTTCTCGCATTCGCTAATTGAAATTGCAAACAAAGTATTCTAAACTTAGTGCTAGCCACTATTTATAAATATATATGTATGTATATATGCACACGCACATATTTAGTACTCTATTCACAGCGCCACATTATCAAATTCAATTTAGAAATTCTCAGAAAAGCGTAGCCATAAAATAAAATCATTTCTATGAATTCTGTGGCAAACTTTAGAGCAGACAGGAATCTATTTTTTTGGCCCTTTAAGATTTAAGGGAATTATCCCAAAAGCGTCATGCATATTTTTATGTAATTGCTTTTGCTTTTAATATAAACGAAATAAATGAAATTTCTCAGTACAAGAGAATACAAAAAGGCTACATTTGCCCTCCTCCTTAAATTTTTGTTTATCGACAAATATGGATTTTGTAAGAAATGGTTTTAAGCATAACTTGGAGACTTTGCGAGCTTTAAACTTTAAAAATATTTAAATTTTTTCTATATATACATAAGTATACAGCAATTATACAGACATACATATAACAAGGGCTTTATCGACTCGGTTCATAGATTTGGTCAAAAATAAATATGTTTACTTTGGAAGATCTTACTTATATTAACAAAAGGTCCATATAAGTACTCTGTATAATAAACCAAGGCGGCAAACCGGCTTTTAATCCATTCGGTTCGATACCGGAACCCTCAATGCTTATTTTGTATATGAAAATATTTGCAGTCAGCAACATTTTAAGTGCAACGGGAGCATTGTAAATTAAAAACTTTAAATTATTATTTAACAAAAGCTGAGTTCATATGTGTGCAAAGCCATATTCACGAACCGAACCTAGAACTTGAGCATTGATTGGAAGTTCAACCGAACCAATGCAGCAATAATTGATAAAAAATGATTGAAGCAATGTTGTTGAGAATTAAATTAATCGTTATAATTTATGCAAGTCGATAAGTTTCTAGAAATTGCAACACGCAATTGCCATTAGCATTAACTTAATAACACTCAGCGCTATTCAATTGGGGCTGAAGCTTACTCGAATGGCAGTGTTTGAGTCGTTCTATCGCTTATCGTCTATCGATTGAATTGCCAGCGCGTGTGTGTGTGTGTGTGTGTGTGCGACATTATTGTCGGGCCTGGCGGCTGGCCATAATTCGTGCCCGTGTGGGCATTGGCGTGCAGCTTCCCAACTCCACCAACAAAACTCGCCTCCCGCATGCGATGTTAGATATATGTACCGGGGCCCGCATTATCATTTGAATCATCATTATCATCGGCTTTATTATCATCTGTATATTTATTGTTGCAGCTCTTGTTGTTGTGGCGTGGCTGGCGTGTAAAGCCAATTTTTCATTTTGTGCCCGGCGAGCCATAAACTTTTGCGTATTATTTTTTATGCGCTGTCATAAATAAAAATATGTTTTAAGTCTGGTCTAGTGCGGAGGGGTGTTGCAGCGCGGGGACAGCCCATTAAAGCGTGTTAATATGCGATTTAAAATGAATTGACAAAAGAAAATAGATTTCACGCCCAGCGATTTTGCGATATTGCGATTTTTTAGCGCGCAGTTTCAGGCTTTAATATGTTAACAGCATACGCTGCGTATACGTAATTTCCACTCTGACATTTGTATCGTTCCACCCATTCCCCATCCACCACCCACCACCCACCCTCCTGCACACACACCCATATGCCGCGTAATGTCTTTTATACTGGCATCAAACTCAAAGTCAAACTTAATTTATGAGTCTCAGCAAAAGAGCTCTGGAGCGGGGCACGAACAGCAACAAAAGGCAGTGTGTGTGTGTTGGGAAAGGGGGGGTTGGGGAGGGGCGGCTGCTAAATTCAATAAACTTATGAAGTTACCGCACATCAAATGCGCTCATTTCACTGCCAACCAGCCAGTGCCAGCGCCTTGTCCGATGAGTCCTTGCCGCGCACAGGGCGTGCACATGCCAGGCACTCGCAATATTGGCAACCTGTTGCCGGTTCCAGCAGCTCTGCTCCTGCTACTGTTTCATGTTGCTTAAGAAACTGCTGTCAACTTATTGTTAAAATTAAATTAGGCTTTGCACTCATTCATCTCGAAATTGCACGTCGTAAAGTAAAAGGAATATCGCGCACTGAAAAACAAAGGAGAAAGTGGTGCTAGTCGGGAGTGATTGACCAGAAGATACCCTGTACTGTGCACTTTATGCAGCGGCTGTGCTTCTTCTTGCCTTTGCCTTAGACTATGTATAAGAAATATATTCCTGCTTGACTACGATGAAATGTTCAGCGTCTAAAAACGGCTTACAAAAGTGTGTATATACTAAAGTTCAAGGAGCAAGGCCTCATTAATATTATGTTTTGTTTGGGAAGGTATAAAAAACGAAAAATATTCTTCATCTGTGTTATTTTGCGAGCTTACCAAGCTTAGTGTATCCATAACTTATTGTTTTCAAGTTATGCTTTACAGATATGAAAATGGGAGGTGATATCGATAAAAAAGAATACATTTAAAATTTCTTTGTTCTCTAGCTTTCATAACAGAAAGAAGAAGGGACATGGCTAGATCGACTGAGCTTGTCGTTCTGATATAGAATTTATACTTTAAAAGATTCCTTCTGCCCGTTACATAAGTGTGCTCAAAACCATTGTACACTTTTCCACCCATTTTCAATGGATACAGGGTATAAAATCCAACGTAATTGCAAACTAGATACTGACTGCTAAATAGCCCCATATCATTTGTGTGCGCAATCGAACATTTCAATTCACTGCACTTCAGTTGTTATTTAACAGTTTTTTTCTTTCTCTTTTTTTGTCATATATCTTTAGCACATTTTTGACATTTTTATGGTTTCTGATTGTAGGTTGAACAAATACAAATATTAGTAACAAAAAACGAGCAAGTGAGAGACAGTTTTATGTGAGTTAATAAATGGCCCGCAGCATGTAAATAATTAATAATTAACAGATATTTTAAAAACGAATCATCGTAATTCTGCAAAATGATTAATTGCAAGCATATTTAATATATTACATATATTTAGTTAAATATAAAATAATTATTATTGGAAATCTGTACAGCTTGCAAAGTTGATGTGAAAAGAAATTTAAATTCCTCTTGTAACAATGAGAAAATAATTTGTTATAAATTGTGAGCTGAACTGATTCATGAGAAGTTTGAAAATATATGAGAGAAAGCCAGTTTTACAAGCCGTATCCAAGGGCAGGAACTGGTTCGGGCCAATAAATTGAAATAAGAGAAAATAAATAGAAATGCACAAACGCCCATAGTTTTAGCTGGTCCTCTATTTATGTCATCTGCATTTCTGTACAGCATGCATTGAACATAAAAACTGATTTATTGTAACATTTCGTGCACTTTCTTTCTTCCATTTTGCATGTGGCAAGCGTTTTGCCATGTGGCTAAAACTAGTTGGGGAAATGTTTTAGCCTGGCAACAAATAAAATATCTGCCGAAAACGGCAGACATTGACATTTACGACTGCGTTGAAGTTTACTGCAAACTTTCAACTTTCCATTCAGATTTCAGGAAAATTTCGGATAAAACAAATGTAAAATAAATAAATAGAATAAAAATAATTTAACTTTAGGTTTTAAAGCAATTTAAATGCATTGTGCATTGTGGACTTGAATTTATATTTCATCTTTGATGATTTATATACGAATTTTTAAATGCATTGTTTTGTTATACCCTGAAGCCACACAAAGGGGTATATTGTATTTGTGCAAATGTAAGTTTTGGTTTTTGATTAAAGTTAAATTTAGTTCTACATTGTTTAAAGTTCAACAAAATAGCTGCTTTTAATGAAGCTCAATTGGAATTTACTCAGTATTAATCCCAAATTTCTAAAGGTTTCTTCTATTGTTGAGGTGTCTGGAAAATGAAATAGATCTGAAAATGAATTGGCTTGGTATGCCGTCGCAAACGACAGCAAGAACTTGTCATGTACAGGTTGGCAGCCATGCAAATTGAATGCTCGCTCGCCTGAAAAGCTATGAATCTGATTTATTGCGCTGCAGCTATCCATGTGCGGCACATGCATTTGCATATGAAATTTCTAATTGCAGCGTATGGCCCAAGCTGTTGTCCAGCTGGCCAAAGGGAGACAGACGACAGACGACAGACAAGCAACGACAGACATTAATGAATAATATCGCATGTTATTTCGCCCATTAAAGCACAGAATCGAGCTGTGGACAGGGCCAGAGCGGGCCATGTCGCTCGGCAGCCAAGCGACCAGTTGCCAGCCATATTCAAAATTTTCATATCCGCCTGGACCAGGCAGCGGCATTATAAATACGTTTCCTCCATATGGCAGGTGCATACAACAATTACACGGGGCACACAGGGTAGTCGAGCTGCTGCTGCTGCGGCGACAGGACATGTAATTCAATTTATTTCATTGCCGTTGCTTAATGCTATTGTTGGCCAGCCAGCGATTACATTTAGCATTATATGCGATCCGCTGACCAACTTGGCCCAAATGCCAGTTACCCAACTACAAAACGTCAGAGATTGCAGGTGCACAAGAGCATTATTGCATGTAACTTAGGGTCGGGAAAATGAATTGCGATTTGGCCCAGCGATTATGTCATTAATTATCTGCGCTATTTCGAGTAATCGAGACACAATAGTTGCTCTGCATTCGCGAATCATTCGAATTCCTAAATGTTCTAATATTACAATGCAAAAATGTTACGAGTATTAGTCAATGATAATTTTATATGCAATTCATGTGAGTATTCGATAACAAAAATAATGTTGGAAAAGATAAAGATATGTTTAAATCTATGGTAAATTAAATTTAATTAAATTATCCTCGCGAAAAGTTAATCATACCTCTTTAAAACAAAAGATAATATTAAAAAATTAAACAGAAATAAAGAGTAAAATTAATAATAATTTCTTGCTCATTGACATTCATTTCTTTTTTACTTTAAAGAATGTTACACTTAAAAATATAAGTTAAATTAATGCAAACTTTTATTATTTTGATTTTCTGATGAATATTTTCGATCCATAAAAAGGAAACAAACAAACAAATTGAAATCTCTCGACTGTTCGAACACTCTCATGAAAACTGGAATACCTTTTCTAATATGACTTGATATAGTTATATGTATATGCCAGGCTTGGAGTCTTTATGTACTCAACATACTCCGCTTTCCATTAAAAGTATACCTTAAGAAACGTTTTAATTTCCGAGGGATCACTGTACTAAGTCCATAAATAGCGCACTTATAAAGATATATGATAACGAACTCAGTTTGTTGTGTATTCAAATATTGCCTTTGTCATCGCTGGTTCCACTATGCCTGATATAAGTAATGAGCGTGTGTGTGTGGGGGAGGCGTGTGGGCGTGTGTGTATGTTGTTAATAACAACGTCGAAGCCCAAATGTTTGTCAGCTAGTTTCTGGTTGTGTGTTGTCTTGTCAATCAAGTGATTGAGCATCTAGCCTCCAACCCAAGGCAGGCCACACTAGATACACACCCACACACACACTCACACATTAACATGCCCATGGTTAGCCCTCCTTCTTGCTTCTCTATTGCTACTGCCACTGCGCTTCCTTCCGCTCCTTGATTTGGCGTTTGGGCAGCCGGACGTAAGCAAAAAGATTCCCAGATAACACGAATCATCGTCCTTATCCCGGAACGTCCTGGCTGGGCGCTTTCAACGATGCTGTCAGCACAAAATTATCACTGAGCCAACCTCTTACGCTTAGCCTGCCGCCTGCTCCCCTCAACCCACTGCAACCCCGCAGTCGGCGCCCACGCTTATCAGGCCGCAGCTGACCTTCGCAGCCTAAAATTATGCAACATAAACTAAAAATTAAACAGCCGCTGAACGCAAAACAAATATTAGCTTGATAGAGCAATTGGGCAGCTAGGGGTGGGGAATGGGGCGCGGGGGGTAAAAGGATATTGTTGGTATTTTTCATTGACATGCGGGCGCTGCTGCTGCCAGAGCCCAAAAGTTGTGATTGTTGTTGTTGCTCTTGTTGCTGTTGTTGTTGTTGCTGCAGCGAACAACCACAAAACCAGACATAAACACTTCACTACGAAAAGTTTTCGGCAGCACGAGACAACAACAGCTACTTGAATTGTTGTCTGCAATGCGTGGCATTTCTTGAATAAAAACTTCAAAGTTCTCAGTATCCCAATTGTTGTTGCTGTATCTCAAAGTTTTTCAGCGAGAGAGGAGTGGGAGAGAGAGAGGAAGAGATTTTTCGACAAAAGCAGCAGCAGCAGCTGTTCAAGTGGCGCCCGTAAACAAAATTCTAAAGCGATCAAAATGGGCTTATTAAAGTGTGTTTTCTATGCGTGGACACGACTAGCAAATGCCCTGTATTCCAATATATAAAAATATATTGATTAATAATTAACAATTTAATATACCAATTATTGCTACACATGCACATAGTATGCTAAGGGTGGAACTCGACTAGCAGTTACCCTGTTTCTAACAAGTCTGATGTTATATAGTTATTCAAATTATCATTTGTAAGCTTTTGAATAATTGAAACATAAAATAAAATACATGCAACCGTCTTAAAGGTATTTTTATTGGGAGTACTCGACAAGCAAATACCCTGCACTGAGCGCTATAGTATTATATGCTACTCCGTAGAGATTTATAGGGTAAACATACGTATGTATGTGCTTCAAAGCACAGACAAGCCAATCGGAAAAGGATGTACTCAATAACATCAACATTGGACGAATATTTCGTATAGCTCTATATGAAAAATCGGACGAAAATAAAGTAATTTTAGCGCAACTCTTTACAAGGGTATTTAAACTTCGGTATGCCATTTATCTTGTTTTGGTAAGGTTTGGTAAATTAATAGTTTGATCAACTTGTCAGCTTTCGGGGCATTCGAGTTGTTAAATCGGACAAAATGGATTCGAATTGCGGTGCTGATGTTGCGGTTAACAGTAGACCCGACCGCGCTTGTGTTTTATTTTTGGTTTTTGTTCGTTTCAGAGTCAGTTATCGTGTCTCGGTTTTTAGAAGTCTCATCACATATTTATGAAGGTGACACACTTTTTACGAGAATCCAGAGATTGCTATGAGGCCGGCTTTCAAGCGAGTGGGCGTGTCGCACTTTTATAGACTCGCTTCGACATGTGTCATATTTGCACTGAATGTTGTAAAAATATTGTGCTGGAGCCCGCCAAATCGCAGCAGCTGTTCGCCAGATCCCAGAGTGTGGGGCCTAATTGGACATTTTTGGCTAGGCAATCGTGAGAAGTACTTGTCGAGCGGAGCTCAGCTGGTGCTCAAAATATATATGTGTTTTTTGCAATGACTTTGAAGCGGAGTTTGGCGGCAGAAGCGGGTGGCGCGGAGGGCAGTTCACTTAGCATTTTTGTAACTGAATTGAAATCATGGCACGGCAGGATATTCAAAGTTTCAGCACAAGAGCAAACTCAATTGATTAGCTTCGTCGTCAGCTCTTGGGCTTTAAGTGCTTGGCCTTTAAGAAACTGGCAGCCAGCCTTTCGGCTTTTATGGCCAATTCATAGGCAGTTCTTGCAGGCCAAAGAGGTGCGCCATGTCGTTTCTATGCCGCAGTCATTGGCAACTCGAGACCATAAAACATTTCTTTTTATCGATGGCAATTTCCCTTGTGCTAAACACGAACGGAACTCAAACTGTCCGATTCTGGCCGGGACCAATAATTTAAGTGCGAGCGCTTTACTTAGCCTCCGTCGTTTGGAGCGTATTGGCTCTAGAGCGGAGCGCTTGTCGTGTTTTTCATCGTGACACGAAGCTGGCATGACCAAATCAAGGTCCTAATATTTAGTAAGCGAGTAGAAATTCAATTTTTGGTGGGTAGAATTTCAATGTATGCATAGACCAAAAATTAGGAATCGATATTTATAAATGTTGAGATTAACAGATATAAAATATCATAAATAAAGATAAGTCGATTAGCCGAAATACGAAATTGAATATATCTAGCTCTTTTATCATACAAATTCTGTATTCCTCACAGAAAACCTAAGAACTAGAGCTTAATATATATATATAATTGGAATCGGTGCGAGTTATTGAAAGATGCTGATCAAGAATATATAAATATATACATATTTGAACATGCAAATGCAACATTTTTAAACACAACTTGATTAAACTATGTTGAAAGTACAATCGACGCAATAAATGTTAGAGACTATATAATTTTATAACATTTCGTTCCCTAAAATTATAAAACTAAGTAAAATAAATACTGTATAGTTCTTTATTTTTATAAACTAGCAATTCTAGATTCGATTATATTTATCTAATGATAAAATAACTTATTTTTAAGTTTATGATCACACAACTGTAAAAATAATGCCCTATTTATACATGGATATTTAGTTTAGTTATATTAAAAATAAAATAAAAGGTCGAAAGTGTCGTGACGAGTTGATCGAAATTTTTGACCGTATGTTCAAAAAATCCCCCATCTCTAATGGGGACATCAGGGGCCCTGTCGACCAGCAGCTGGCAATTAGAAACAGTCGTAAAGAAAACGACAGCCAAATGTTATTCCATTTTTGTTGCTTTTGTCCTTTCGGCCATCAATTGCAGCGTAATTTGTAAGTAAAAATCATACGAAAAGTTTCGGTTATCTGTTTGAATGATGTATGTTTGTGGCATGGTTGCCTTGAATGATGAATGAGAAGGGTTTTGGCAGTGAATTGAGAAATTGCCTCAGATTGCACATGAGTTATACCACGGTCGGATCTAAGCCATTACATGTGCCAGCTAAGGGTATGAGGGAGAGTATACCAGAGAGTAAAAATACCCTGATCAGGATCAAATCTGTCATCTGTCCGTCTGGGAAAACGCGTCGATCTCGAAAATAACATTATAAATGCATATTTCCCTATAGCATTTTCATAATATTGATAAATATTGTTTTACAATATTGTTTTTTAGTCATAGCTCGAAGATAATAAGAGATAATATAGAAATATCCAGAATAGTTCACTTTTTGGATACCTCCTCTAATTCCCCACAATATAGAAATGGCACATGTTTAACGAGTGCAGTCTTAGGCTTTAGTATCTACACACATATGGGTATCATATATATTCTCTGAAAATTTTAAAAAGATCAGACAATAAACAACTAAGATAGTCTCAAGAACGTATTTTCCATAGGATGGAGCTAAAAGAAGAAGCATAGCCGCGACGTCAAGAGCGCAGGGTATTTTGTCGAAGGTTACAACCTACTCTGACTTGTTTTTTGTTTTTTTAACATCATGACCGAGATTCAAACAGCTGCCTGGGGCGTACCATGTTGTCATCCAGGCACAAGCTTCAACATTCAACATTCCAACAGCTGAGCGTAACTCCCGGACAAACTGTACTAAATAATTGAGTGAAAGGGAGGGCCACTTGATTGATAGCCAAAAGCTTTTTATGCTACCAAATAGTTAACGAAGCGTAACAGGTAAGAAATACCTAAAGCCACACATCCTTCGCCATGTGTGTGTGTGAAGGTGTGTCGGCGTGTATGTTTGCCTGAGAATGCAGCACAGTCACACAAATTGCAGTTGCACTTTCAGCTGCCTCAGGACACATCCCAATATTGAGCCAGTGCTTGATATGCTGCACTTCAAATCCCATAGCAAAAGTCCTGTCCCTAAGGAAGACAGCGGCAGCAGCATTAGGTAAAGGTATTCGACTTTTGCCCTTAACTTTTGCTTCGGACTTGCACCGAGCAGCAGTGTTGCCAGCTTTCTTTAGAATGGGTTTTGAATTTTGCAATCGATATTTATCGATAATGGCACATTGGGAGAAGATACCAAATGATATATGGAACTTGTTGTGCATATGATATAAGGGGAAACTTACATTCGAAATCGAAAGTTTCAAGCTATATGTATGTGAGACCGACGTACTTAGACAGAGGCTTTTGGCCAGATCGATGTTTATTCGCGGAAACCTTGAAGGCGAACATGAGTTATCGACCTGCTGAATTATGGGACTAGATCTTAGTTATTGACTTTTCGGACTTGCAATTTTTCTAACCTCTGTCAATTGCACAGAAACAGTGTACCCGTTTTCACTTTCAATCACCTTTTTTTAGAATTTAGAAAAAGAATTTACCTGAAACTAGCCAAATTACACGCAGCACTGACTAGCTGGTCAGGTGTGAGCAGCAGCTTCGATTACCACAAGGTAAAAATAAAAATGCGGAGCAGCTCAGCTGACCAGGAGGAGCTGCCAAACAGGCTGCAGCAATATGAACTGAGCTTTGGCAGAAACATATCAAAAGTTGAGACTTAAGCGGTCAACTATGCATGCATATAGCTATAGATAGTTTTCATCTTATGGGATAAGAACTACTAAATGACAGAGCGAGAGCGAGAGAGAGAGAGAGACAGAGACCCAGACAGGAGAAGTGCAAAAGTGCATTTGAGTTTGTGAATGTCGCTATTCATTCATTTGCATTTAAAAACGTTCAATTCATTGTGAATTTGCTTTTGTATTTTCATTTTCAGTGCACCCAATTTTGTTTGCTTAGAGCTTGAATCTTTTGCGTTTTACTGCTGCTGCTGAAAATGTGTTGCAGCCGTAGTGCGATATTTCCATTAAACATTTCAACCCAAACCAATCAGTGTTCAAATGCGTGCACTAGAAATTGAACAATATGAAGCCGCACAAAAAAATTGAAAGTGCTCCGCATTGGGGCATATATGTATATGCCATCATTGGAGGCAGCAACAGCAGCAGCAGCAGCAGCAGCTGTTGGTCTCATCTTCGTTCCGCCTTTCAGTTGTGTTGTCGTCAACGTCCGATGTGCGACGTTCTTGTTGGCTTTCGGCGTCCGCTGTCCTTAAGGACATTTCGTGCCGCCTGTCTGAGTTCTGTTTTCAGTTTTCAGTATTCAGCTCTCTGGCCTGTTTTGTACACGCTTCATGTCATGCGGAAATTGAATAGTTTCCGGTATCGAACAATGATTACTTTCGGCCCCCGAACTACCCCACCCACAGACTAAGACAACAGGCGAGAGAGACACAAGCGCCAAAGCAATGTGCAACAAAATTGGTTCGCCTTGCATTTTGGCATGAATTGTGCGACGACCTCATAAATAATAGATAGATATATATCTATATACACTGCAATATATATTCCAGATCAAGACGACGAGTCGCACGACTTGGAACATATGCCATGTAGCTCGCGAATAGAAGATAAGTCGAAAATATCATATATTTAATTAGAATCAAAAAAAAACACAGTACGTAGGAAATTGAAGTATTTAAACCCTATTTTTTTAAGTTCTCTGAATTCTTATCAAATTACGAAATAATTTTTTGATTAGGTATCGAAGTAAATGCTGTTTAGCTTTTGATAATTATCAAAAGCTATCGATTATAATCGATAATTTTTTATTTCACTGCTTCAGTTTAAGTATAGTTTAAATTGTTCTTCTAATTGGGCTTTATGAACTACTGGGCTTATTATTGCACATACTCCAGATGGAATCGAATCTGGATATGGTAAACTATCGATTATTTGGCAACAAACAGAAATGGTTATTGCCGCTTGGACTGCAGTACCAGAAGCTTTACTTATTTCGTCTCTACTCAGTTCGTCCTTCGTCCGAATTTAGACTCTCGTCGCAGTTCTTGTCATAAATTCACAAAAGTTTTTTCCCTAAGCCAAATGCGTGTCAAAGATGGTGAATCCGTACAAACGGCATATCCCAAATTTTTTTTTGAGTAGTCGCAAGCTGCTGTCTATCAGCATAATTGAAAGCGTTGGGGCGTTAGCTAACGCATTAATCAATGGCAGAAAGAAACCGAGTTTTGTCATTTGGTTACCTAGGATGGCACCTCTACTTGACATTGGAGCGTCAGTGTCCTTGCAATATCCGCTTTGTGCCAAATTGAAGCTTATTATACCAACCGTCAGTGGCATGAGCTCCAATTTCCGCTGCCCCTGCATAGCCAGATTTACCCAATACCAATCCTCACCTACCTGCCACGATAGTGCACTAAAGGTGGCGCTACTTATCAGAGAGGAGCCGAAACATTCCAGGCAGCTTTTACTTATGCCACATTTTCCGCTTCACAAGACGCGGTTGCAACTCACCTGCAAGGAAAGAGAAACAGAAGATAGAAAAACATCAGACAAAATAAGGATTCAGTTCGATTCGGTTCGGTGAGCGGGCGCGTGTTTTACATTTAACAAGAAGGAAGGGCTATCTTCGGCACGCCGAAGATTTAATACCCTTGCAGACCCAACCTTTTCATGATTCTCATAGTGCTTTGCCCGTATCTAAGAAGCACAGGTAAAATAGTTAATGACAGTTAATTAACCGAGTATGGCTAAGATGTCTTGAAAAACAAAAAAGTTTTCCATACAACAACTTAATTTCGCCGATCGTTCCTATGGCAGCTATATGATATAGTGGTGCGATTTTAATAGGATTTTGCATATATATGACAAGCATAGTAAAACTAATATTTGCCGAGTTTTGTCAAGATGTCGTGAAAAACCAACAAATTTTCCATACAACAAATTAATTTTCGACCGATTGTTCCTATGGCAGCTATATGATATAGTTTTCTGATCTTAATAGGATTTTGCATATATATGAGGAGCATAATAAACCAAATAAATGCCGAGTTTGGTCAAGATATCGTGAAAAACAAACAAATTTTCCATACCACTTAATTTTCGACCGATCGTTCCTATGCGAGCTATATGATATAGTGGTCCGATCTTAATAGGATTTTGAATATATATGGGAAGCATATTAAAACAAGTAAATGCCGAGTTTAATCAAAATATCGTGAAAAACACACAAATTTTCCATATAACAACTTAATTTTCGACCGATCGTTCCTATGGCAGCTATATGATATAGTGGTCCGATTTTAATAGGATTCTGCATATATATGGGGAGCATATTAAAACCAATAAATGCCGAGTTTGATCAAGATATCTTTATAAACAAAAATGTTTTTCATACAAGAACCTACTTTTCGACAGATCGTTCCTATGGCAGCTATATGATATAGTGGTCCGATCTAGCTGGTTTTGACAAATGAACTGCGTGCAGCAGAAAGAGGGACTTCTGCAAGGTTTCATAAAGATAGCTTTAAAGCTGAGAGACTAGTTCGCATAGAAACAGACAGACGGACATGGCTATATCAACTCGGCTGTTGATACTGATCAAGAATATATATACTTTATGGGGTCGGAGATTTCTCCTTCTATGCGTTACACATTTCACGACAAAATTATAATACCCTCTGCAAGGGTATAAAAAGGCTGTTTTGCATTGCAATTGTTGTTATAAATTATACTCAGGAATGACGGATGCGGATGGCTTCCGAATTGATGAGGCAAACAGAAAAATGGCGGCAGTGAAACAGGAAACGGCAAACGGGAAAACAGTACAAAGTATCGGTAAGACGACCATGCACACGACTATAATAAAAAAAATATATATATATTTAAGATTTTCTTAGGTTTGGCTTGCAGCACGATCGATAGTTCTGATCAATAGCTGACTAAGCTGATATTATCGTTTGTACGCTCTGCGATTTTGGCTATCGATTATTTAACACACTAATTAAAAGTAATCATAGTGATTTGTATACCCTGAACCCATGGAAATGGGTAAAATGCGTATAATGTATTTGTGTATGTGTGTATTTGTGTATGTGACAGGCAGAAGAAAGCATCTTCGACCCCATAAAGTATATATATTCTTGATCAGCATCAATATCCATCCATTCGTTTGTATGAACGCAAGGATCTAAGAACCTATAAGAGTTAGAGACTTGAACGTAGGTCCTCCAAGTGCCCGCGCAGCACGAGTTTGTTTCCAATAATCGACAACTTGACCCGTTTCCAAGCAATCGATAATAATCGATATTTAAATTCTGTTTTTGAGCAAATCTCTTAGGTTTAAAAAGGTTAGGTTAAAAATAGTATTTATATAATATATATATATATATATATATATATATATATATATATATATATATATATATATATATATATATATATATATATATATATATATATATATATATATATATATATATATATATATATATATATATATATATATATATATATATATATATATATATATATTATTCGGGGGTTCTCGTCTAAGGGATACCCTAAACCCTTTTCTATGCGATAGCATAGAGCCTCTTACTTGTTCTTAAATTAAATAAATAGTTTTCCATTAAATTTACCCAATATTGTGTACATCAAACTATATATTTAAACGCTCTCAAAGATAGTTGAGAATAAAAGCTCATATGTATATTACATAACTTATTGTTGATAAAATATATATTCAATTATATAATTTAAAACTAGTTTTGCTGACTGTTTAATACCGGGGTTTTAATAAATGCAATTATTTATATTTATTTCCACTCTCATTACAAGCGCTTGAATTGCAATTGCGTAAGAAAGCTGCCCCTTGAATTGGAAAGGCATGCGAAAAGGAGATGCGTTCGCTAATTCCGGGCATAATTTTAATTTAAATAACAGGATCATCGTATAGGTCATTTCTCCCCCTCCCACCTGAATTAGCACGTGACGAGCCGACGGCGTGTTGAGAGCGTTAAGGAGTGCCCGGCAAAGCTTTGAACACAACCCCCTTGGGCTACAATGTGATTTTGTATACCTAAAAGTTAAGCAATTTATTATTAAGAAACTTTTACAAGCCCTCACGGCACAGAGAAAGTCGACCGCGCCTCAATTTAATTGCGGGGCTAGTCAGAAACACATACAATATAATTTAATGGGCTAAACTTTGTATGAAAAATGAGCATATTAAATAAAATAAAGCGAGAAAGTCGGTACAGGGGTTATGAGAATTATGAAAGCCCTTATTATGCCTGTATACAAATAACTATTTCTCCAAACTGGCTGACTGACTGACTGACTGACTGGCAAAATGATTGATTGGTGAACAGCGCACAGACATTAACCATTAGAGCTAGGAAGCTAATGCACGGAAGGACGGGTTCTAAAAAATTAAACACGCAAGAGTGGAAAATTGGTGGAAAACGATTTCATGAAACATTTTCGTTGTCATCAGATCGGTTCATGCCCCTTTTTTAAAAAGTCACATTTTAAAATTTCCACCCACATGAGTGGAAAATTGGCGGAAAATGGTTGTTTAAAACTTTTTTGCTTGTCATACGATTCGCTTCAAGCTAGGTTTCATGTTTGTTTTCACATTTATGTAATATTATTGGAGAATTTCTTCTTTGGATAATTTCTTTTTCGAAAAAATCACCCCCTTTGCGTGGAAAATGGTAGTATGGACTAATGCTCCAATTTTGTTCAATACAATAAATTACCATATGCATTATGCAGTTTTAATATATATGAAAAAATTCACACAACGGGTGGAAGAAGGGCGGGAAACTAACTTATGAAACTATTTTGTTTTATCAAGCGGTCGGCTTCAAACTCGTTTTCAAAGATCTATGAAAAATTTAATTTAGTACGTGTATCGCATTTTGGGAAGCCTTTCAAACTACATAAAACTTGGCAATCAAAGGTTGAGCTGAGAGCCTATTTAGAAAAGGATTGAAGACAACTTTGAACGGATATGAGGCACTAGATGCACCCCATTTTCCTTATGAGAATTACTTGAAAGTCGTGAAACAAAATTTGCATTAAATATAATTGCAACTCGCAATCAGACTTTTGGAACTCAAGGAATTTAATTGTGCAACTAAATTATTGGGGGCAATCTAAGTAAGGAAACGGAAGCGTTAAAATTAGTGCGCGTACATTAATAAATAACCCATCAAAAATTCATCAGTTTAATTTGTTTGTGTATCTTCTCCCTCTTAACACAACAAAAAACAACAACAACAACAACAGCAAAAAGCAGCCGCACAGCCATACGTTAAAACAAAAATTCAAGTAATTAATTTCACACGGAATAAGTTTGCAAAGTTAATTGGCTTAGCGTTGGCTTTTGACTGACTGCCTGCCCGGCTGACAGTCGGATCGGTTGGAGGGGTCGCGGGGGGTTGAGCAAAGGCAACAGTACGGTTCGCAGCGTTAAGCTTTTTTGCATTAAACATTCAACCAAATGCACTCGCTCTTCACCTCGCCTCGCCTAGCCTCGCGCCTCTCGCCTCTCTTGCTGCACTTAACTTTGCATTTGCAATTGCATTCGCAGCAGCAAAAGCTTCAGTCTGAACTTTGCCATGGCGCCAACAAAGAGCAGAGGGAGAGAGAGAGAGAGAGAGCGACATGGTTGGATAGAGAGATGCAACTTTCTCGCAGCAATCGCATTAGTAGCTTTGGAAAAATTTGCCATTTAAGAGAGATTTTGTGGTCGTGCAACTAGAATGCAATTGACGTTTGTTTTGTTTTTCCTTTTTTTTCGCTATTTTTTTCCCATTTACTTTTTGCCAAGTGTCATTAAAACTATGTTAATTATTGTAATCAGCCACAAAGATGAGGAGAGCGAGAACGAGAGCTAGGGAGGCTCGTATATCATTTATAGAGAGTTAATTTATTTTTGCTGTTGATTTTGTAATTGACAGCATGAAGCGCAATTGCGCTGTGCAAAACTTTTTAGTAGAACGATTCCAGTGAACTGGTTCTCTGGCGGTGTGCGGTGGGCGGAGCGTGAACCGTTTGGGAATTACATAGCTGTTCTCGATCAGCGATCAGTTCAAAGCACTTGCAAAACCGTTTGCATTTGTTTTCAACTTTTATTTTCTTTACTAATAAATATGCAATGCATATATACATAAATAATAACTCAGTATATTTTTAGTTCATTGAGATGTTACACAAAAATACGCAAGAAAATATGCTCACGAAGATTAAATTCTTTTTTGACGGGACAATGTTTTTGGTGCAACCTAATTTTCCGATTTTCCTATGCGAACTTCATATATGAGAAACTGTAATAGGTGACTTACCCAAGTCAAGTTTCCTAAAGCTCTTAACTTTTTACTGGCCTTAAATTTTGCAAAAATTTGATCAGCATTGTATAGTTTGTGATCAGTTGATTTGGTCAAGATATAGATCATTTTATAATATTTCTAATATCATTTATCTTGACCAAAATTTATTTTTTTTAAGGAAGCTTGATTTCCGAATAATTTTTTTAATGGATTTTGCTATAATGAGTTAATTCAAACAAGAACTGAATAATAAAGTAATTTCTGCTATGGTCAATTCTAATATCATCCGATTTGGCTAAACAGAAGCTCGCCCAGGATGCATATATGTATGTATGTATATAAATGTTCCAAGAGAATGTTGATTTTTATAAGGAAACACTCCCTAAGATATCTAAGGGTTAATACTTGCACCTAGAATATTATCTATGCATCGGGAAGATGTTAGGGGATGTGTCCTTATAAAAATCCACATTCTGTTGTAATATTTATTGTTTTTCATGCATGTGGGAAATTAAAACCTCAATATCTGCTTTCAAGAATTAAGTTTAGCAAGTAACACAGGGAATATTGGATAACTTCCAATGTCGGACTTGCTGTCTATCCACAGGAACTCCAAAAAACCGAATGTATACTTGCGACAAAATAAATATTTTTTGTTTTTGAACACTGTGAACAGAGTATTGCGCAGTCGGTTGCATCCGACTGTAACGTTTTATTTTTTCGGCTCGAATTTCAGCTCAGTTAAGTTTTGTCACGACTATTTAACAAATAAAACGATTAGATACAACAAGTCGGCTGAAACTTTGCTAACTTCTTTAATAACTGCCGTTTTGTGCCGTTACTCTATAATAACTGTACATTAGCTAAGCCATAAATAATTTAAATACCTATATGTAGCTGTAAATAGTTGCTTATAGAATATGGTTCTGTTGTTTATCGCGTTCGCTTCTGCTGTTGTTGTTGTTGTTGACATGACAATGCATTGGTGATGATTAGCGATGCAACAACAACAGCAACAACAACAACAGCAATAACAACGACAAACAACAATATCGCGAGTCAAACAAAGGGCGCATCAGAAAATTGAAAATTAAAATTGCCGGCAAAATCAACGAACAATGCTAAATGGAAGCTATAGATAGTAAATCTTCTCGACGGAGGGGGCGTGCCGTGTAGCGGAGGCGGACTTTGACTTTACCTGTTTGACATGTGCACGGCGCTCAAATTGAATCCCCGCTGGATTATGATCGGCAATGCCCAAGACGAGAGTCGTGCCAGCTGTTGTTGTTGTTGTTATTGTGGGTTTCATTGTTGTTGTTGCTGCTGTAGTTGTAGTTGTTGTTGCTGTAGTCGGTGTCTGTTGTATAGCTGGCGCTGCTGCTGGCAGAGATATGGAATCAACATTGCCCTCCATTAGTGCATCCGCCGCCTGCAGCATATGCGGCATGGGCATTAAGCCGGCGGCGCCACCAGCCGTGGAGCCACTGTCGTTGATGTTGCCGCTGCTGCTGCTCCCGCTGTTGCTTCGTAAACCGATCTCAATAACAATCTTGTTGGGCTGCGCTGACTGCTGGTGGGGCTGCGCTGTCGATAGGAAACGCTGTAGATTCTTTGGATGCGTAGCCGCTGATATGTAGTTCAGATCGCTTTTGGACATATGATGCTGCTGCAATGTCGAGTATTGCTGCTCAACGAGCGCGGCGCGTGTTTGGGCAGCCTGATGGCCGCCATTGGCCGCCGCCGAGTCGCTGGCGACCTTTTCGCGCAATTTGACGATATTCGATATGTTTATGCTGTTGGTTAGGGTAATGCCTGTAATGCAGACCAGCACGATGGTCAGCAAGACCCCGCAGATGACTAACGTGGGCATGCGGAAACATTTTCGGCTGCACATTTTGTCTGAGCACACACTCTGTAGCTATAATTGAAGTTTATCGTTTATCGATTGACTGTTATCGTTATTGTTATCGCCGAAAACACATGCGATATGTGTCTGGTTATTTCACGTAAAGCACAGGTTTTTTTCTTTTGTCTTTTGTTATTCGCACTTTGGCCCCGTCGCCTGCGATCGTATTTGGCTTGACTCGGCTCGGCTGGGGCTTGACTTTGGTTTTAAGTTCGCTTCGCTTTGATTCGCTTTCGCTCTCTGCCGCCCGCGGTCGTCAACGTCTGCTACGTTGCGCTGCTGAAACTCGAATGCAACTGCAGCGGCGCTGCTGAACTCTGCGCATTGCTTTGACACCGTTTCGCTCTTTGCTGCTCCAGCGTGCGCGCTCTCTTACTCTCGCTCTCTATTGCGATAGCTTCAGCTGCTGCACGTTCACCTTGGCGCCGGCGCTGCTGCTGCTGCTGCTGCCGGTGGCGTTGGCGTTAGCGGCACAGCCGTCGCAGCTGCGCGCTGCGCCAAGTAAGCTTGCATGACGTTACTGTTGTTGCTGTTGTTCTTCTTGTTGTTGTTGCTTTTTTTCTGCTTGTTGTTGCTTTAGATTATATTTAGCTGTTGGTATTGTTATTGTCTTCGTAATTAGTTCGTTTATGCTTTGCACAGCGGCGCATTGACTTTGCTTTTTGTCTTCGGTTTTGTTGTTTTGTTTTAGTTGCGTCTCCTGCCAAAGGCAGCAAACAAAGCGAAATGCGCAAAAAGTAAGGTAATAAATAAAACATACATAAAAAGACCACAAAAAGGAGCCAAAATATCGCTTGGCTTGCTGACTGCGTTTCGGGGTACGCCAAGAAATGAGCGGGCCAAAGGAATACAAATTATTGTTCGACGAACATTTAAATGCCCTGCCATAAAAAGCTCTCATCTGAAAATAGCCCAATTCAGATTTAAGCACTGTGTACACCAAGCTCAAGTCAATCGTACATATATCAAGCATATTACATGCAAACTAATTAATCAGTGATTACACACTAATTAAAGTGCCGTTAGTATGTTGCATTGAAAATGTAATCCGTTAATTCCCGAAACGCGCAGTTGCCGCACATACTTCAAGCTGGGCCGCGCAGTTGATTTCCAAAATAAAAGTAATCAACTCATGAGTAGTCGACTGGCAGGTACCCTATATGAGTCAAAACTGTTTCATTCTAACCCAAATACAAAAGTAAAGCTGTTTCTATTGACTGATCAAACTGTTAACGCTGATAAGCTGTAAATTTCACAGTTGTTTTCTTTTGTGATTAGTTCTTGAGATGAAAGTAGCACTTCAAGGCTAAGTTTCCCCGATCGATATACAAGTTTCTGCAGAAAAAACTTATTAATTTTGAGTATCCACTTTAAGGGGTGAAAAATGAGTAGAAAACAAAATTGCAGATACGCTCTTAATCCGGATAAAAATCGGATAGGATCATCTCATCGAAAACCAGTGCTTTAATTTTACCTTTATCTTGGGTAAACTAAACGTTTTGTAATATCTAATTGAAATAATAGTCTTACATATGAAAAACTACATGACCATCAATTGTTTCTTGTTTGGGTACAGGGTATACAAGCACACATGCCATGTTTGACCACTATTGAAGGGCTCTTTCTTTCAAATTAATTAAACAACGAAGACGCAGCTTCATTAATTGAAATAAATAGAAAAACTGGAGATTGCGACACAAGCCGGACGAGTAGAACGTGAGAAAACTGGGTGAAGTGGGTGCGTGTATGGAATGGGGTAGAAGGGGGGCGGGTTAACGGGGAAGCTGAGGGAGCAACGTTTTTATTGCTCGTCGATGTCGTTCGCTCCAAAATATTTCGCCTAGTCAACAGGCGTTAATATTCAATTAAGCGAAATTCTTTGCGTTATGTGTGTGTGTGTGTGCGTATGTGTGTGTGCGTGCGAGTATGCCTGTGTTGTGGTTGGAATGATACATTCGTGCGTGTGGAAGCGTGTCAAAGCTCTCGCATGCCGCTCAATTAAATCCCCAAGTATGCCCCAGTATGCCCCAACCACAAATATTGCCGAAAGCCACATGAATCCGACTTCAATTCCACAACGGAGGCTCTCGGGCGGAGAGATGAAGAGAGCCCAAGCGCGTGTGCTGATCCCATGAAAATAATATGAACGCTGAGCCAGAACAAAAGACTGAAGAAGGTGAAGGTCACGGATTTGCAAAAGTTGGATAAATGGTATTACGTTTATACAACAGCAGCCAGTTGATAGGACGACACGCCAAAAAAATAAGAAAAAGTTATTACTTAATTTCAAGAACTTATTCCAAAAAAAAAGTTTATTTTCCAGACACAATAATCACGCGAACAATGTAATATAATGCATATTATCTCAGCAGAGGTTGTTTAATAACAAGCGAAAAAAACTGATATCTTCGACCAGAACAGGATGCTATCCTGGATTTCCTCTTTAAATTAACCCCTCAACATTTATCAATTATATAGAAGCAACAATAAATAAATAAATATTTTCATTTAAAATGTTTCGCATATTAACTGTCCGAAATTCCACAAACCAGTTTTAGTGCTTGTGTTTACCGTAGAAGAGAGCACCTGTCAAAATGTCAGCATGCTAGCACTTGCCATTAAAGCTGTCAGGACCAACTCTTATATATATATAAATGCACACTGTCTTACCATATATATACACAGTTTGTTCTTTAGCGTCGTCTCAAAGAAATTCACAGCCCAGTGTGGAAATTGGATGAAAAACTGTTGCACAATAAATGCTTTTGTTGTCGATACGAATCTGTCCGTTTTATCTGTCCAAGACACACATTTCGCCACATCACAATATTATTTTTAACTGCTATTTGTAAATGCAACCGTTTAAGCACACGTAGAAGACAAAGAGCTTTGAGTTTAAGTACTTTTAAGAAGCATTTAATTCATTTTCTGATTATTCTTATACATATATATGTACTTAGGCAAATACTTATGCGCATCTGAACCATTTAATTTGACAATGCATGATAGAACTGAAAGGTTCTCAGATTGAAGCACATACATACTATATCATCATATCAGGCCCTCCCGTTAAACGTGCTGCGACGACTGAGACTCGGCTTTGTGCGGCAGGCAGGAAAGCTGCGCTCGACTTTAAAGTAATTATTTTCAACAGCTTTTCGCTGGCGCAGCTCAAGGCGACAGACCAGCAAACAGATTGCATTACAATACATAAATTCCAAGCAACCACGAGATGCCCATCCGCTGGCGCTGCTGACTTGACAACAGCAAGCAGAAAAGTAGAAGAATAAGTTGTTGTGTTGAGCTGAGCCAGTGTGTATGTATGTGTGTGTGTGTGCGGCAGCTTTATTAAATTAACGCAAGTAAATTGCAATTTTGCATAGCACACTTTTCTGCGTCTGCCATTCGATGGTCACGCCGCAGCAATTTCTCAGCGAAATACCCAAAGGACACTTCCAAGCCCTCAGTTAAAGTACTTCAGTAAAAGTTTTATTAAGCTAAGAATATTGTCACTAATTTATAGACCATTTATAATTTTGATTTAAGCCAGATTTATTTCCGTGCTAATAAACTTAACGCGACATGTTGTCAAATAAAATTAATAATAAAAAATAAAAGAAAAGATATTTGTTTAACAAAACAAATTGAAATCTATACCACGTATTTAAGGAACTCTTAGGCATATATCGTCCCTTTAGATCAAACAACTAAATATCTCTATAAAAGATCTACGAAAAACTTTCCTAACTCTATCAAAAGTGAAAAGTTTTGTTCAGTAAAGCAACAAGTTGAAAGTGATTTATCAACAAAACCAATTTAGCTTATAATTTGAAATTTTATTTAGAAACTTTTGCCTCTGATACTGACGTTATTTTTTTATTTTAACTTGGTGGGCTACTGAGTGAAAAAGAAAATGTTCCTTTCATTGCTGAAGATACAAAAGATAATCAAACAAAAGAACCCCACACTCCAGGCTGATACAAATGTGCCCTTTGGCAAAGGCAAACACAAAACGTGGCTCAGCTTTCGTGTTTGGCCGACGACTGTCATCAGGGCTGACATATCACATGCACGTTAGATTATTATTAATTATTTAATAATTAACTAACTGATGTCTTTTTCATTAGCGGCAACAAAGCAAACAGATGAGCTACAACCACTAGACGCCAACCAAGTTTGTCAATAAATATTTATAAATCCTGTCCGCAAGTAAATGTCATTAATTATTCGAAGTGAACAGCAGCCAGTGCTAAAAAGAATGAAACAACAATTTCAACATTGAGAACTTTATATTCGCAATTTCTTGCTCAGTGAATTCTACGACCTGTAAATTTCATATCTTTAATTCGGAACACATTAATTCGGAGTTTTATTATTCAATTCAATTCAAATGTATTTTCAAATCTTACTTTAAGCAATTCAAACGATAAGATAACAATATAATAAGGCGTGCTTTATTCGGGTTTTTTTGCCATTGACATTCCTTATTCGCTTGCAAAGGGAATCTTAATTTACTGGCACAATATACTTGTAACGCACACAAGGAGACATGACTAACCAGATCAATTTTATACATTCTTGATCAGTATCAATAGTCGATATGATAAAGCAATGTTCGTCTGTCTGTATTTATGCAAACTAGTCTCTCTGTTTTAAAGATATCGTCAGGAAACTTTCCAAAGGTTCGGTAACTATGTTTAAGTCGGTTGAATCGGATAATCGGTTCTTCTATGATAAACTATTTCAGGATATCCCGAACAGACTCATCTATATTCCACTATATCCTGTCATGCATATCTGTTTCAAATCTGGCTGATTTAGCATATCTCTATATATATAACTGTTTGTCCTGACTGACTGACTGACTGACTGATTAGTGATCAACGCACAGCCCAAACCGTAAGAGCTAGGAAGCTGAAATTTTCACTGTAGCTACCTTATGTGATGTAGGTGCACGTTAAGACGGGGTTTCGGGAAATTCCATCCGCAAGTGAGGAAAAATTGCGAAAAACGTTTGTATGTAACTTTTTTGTTTACCATCCGATCGGCCTCAAACTTATTTTCAAAGATCTTTGTTCAAATTCACTTGAGGGGTGTTTCACACTTTTAGGAAAATCCGTTCCTCCTTGGTGGAAATGGAGGTCAAAGATTTGGTGGGTGACGTTTCGCGCTCAAATTCATTTCCAGAGATCTATTAGAAAAATCATTTGATACGTGTTTCACACTTTTCGCAGAATTCAAACTTCTTCGGGGGGAATGCGGTTTAAAGATTTTTTGGGCGAACTTTTAAGTTGTGTCCGATTTGCTTCAAACTTATTTTCAAAGCTCTACATAACAACTTAATAAATACGTATTTTAGCGATTTGCGAAAGTCCACCCGCAACAGTGGTAAATTGGCGGAAAACGTTTGTATGAAAGTTTTTTGTTTACCATCCGATCGGTCTCAAACTAATTTTCAAAGATCTTTGTTCAAATTCACTTGAGGGGTGTTTCACACTTTTAGGAATATCCATTCCTCCTTGGTGGAAATGGAGGTCAAAGATTTGGTGGGTGACGTTTCGCGTTTAAATTCATTTCCAGAGATCTATAAGAAAAATCATTTCACACTTTTCGCAGAATTCAAACTTTTTTGGGTGGAATGCGACTAAAAGATTTTTTGGGCGAAGTTTTAAATTGTGTCCGATTTGCTTCAAACTTATTTTCAAAGCTCTACATAAGAACTTAATAAATACGTATTTCAGCGATTTGGGAAATTTCACCCACAACAGTGGTAAATTGGCGGAAAACGGTTGTATGAAAATTGTGGGTTTACCGTCCGATCAGTTTCAAAATCATATCAAATTTTGTTGAGAACATTGATTTTATAACATACGTGCCACGGGCAAGGCCGGGTTATACCCGCTAGTGACTCATATAGAAACAACTTAGGCAGACTCTCACATTCAATCTATTGAGAAATTAACAATTTTATTTCAGGTTGAAGGTGCTACGAAATTGTGCTGCTTTAATTAAGTGCCAGGAATCCAAATAAATACAAGCCCAACACGAAGTACCCGAAAGGATGCTTTGCAATGCACACTTATTAAATAAACTAATAGCTAAATCATTGTTTATATTAAATATCTCAAAAGGAGTTCAGCCTTTCAAGAAATACCTAGAATCTGCAAGCTATTTGCGTCCATATAGAAATAGACGAGACAATATTTATGCAGGGCAATTTTGCTTGACATTTTGTTCCTATTCGTGCTGGGCGTATTGACAACATCTGAAGCCTCATTATAATTATTATGCTATGTGGATGCCGCAGCTCTCGAGAAACTGTGTCAGCCGCCTAAGATTGCGGCCAAGTGCAACACCCAAAGGGCTTTTGCCAGAGGCAACGTGAAGCTCCACTAATTAGAGCTACGTTTAAGCATAAGGCTATTTCCATAGCTGTGTTTATGTTGCGTTGGCTTCAGAGCAATTCGAAGCCCTGATATAAAGTGGCATTTGTATTCGCATTTGGATTCTCGAGCAGGGACTGCAAATAGCCAAGGACGTGTCGTGAGTGTGCAGCCTTGGATGTAAATCAGCGCACCAAAAATGGGAAACATCTGCTAAACACAAGCCAAAAGCGGCCCTAAGCCTAAACGGAACTGATGCAACCGCTACAGACGAGGCCAAAATGAAATGCCAACGAATATCCACGGCCAAAATGCAAAATGGCAAAATAATGCGTTCAGGCGGCAGTAGCAGCAGTAGCTACTGCAAAATTAAACACATGGAACGTGATAAAGATGGCAAAAAAAAAAAAAATATAAACTAGTAAGAGTTCTTTAAGGGCCTTGATAATGTAAGACCCAATTTTCTTCTCTTCTCTTTCCCTGTTTAAGTGCCAGTTAAAAATAAAATCTAAGGCAACCTCTTTAAAAGTTAACTGACAAATTTGACACGTAGTTAGAGCAATAACATTAAAAAGATTTTCCCAAAATGTACTGCTATGTTCCAGTTTCTGGGCCTTGATAACCCAATTTACATAGTCGTAACTGCCAGCTAGGCACATAAGTGCATCTGTCCCTGCTAAAGTGCCTGCCAAAAATAAAATCTAAGGCAACCTCTTTAAAAGTTAGCTGACAAATTTGACATGTGGTTAGGAGGAAAGGAAAAAACAATTAAAACATCAAAAAGATTTTCAAAAAAGCTGCTGCTGTGTCCCAGTTTCTATGCCGTGATAACGTAAGACCCAATTTACGTAGACGTAACAGCCAGTTGGGCATGGAAGAGCTCTCGTCTCTGTTAAAGTGCAATCTAAAGCTACCGCTTTTAGGTAAAACTGACAAATTTGACTTAAGTTCGCAGAAAGAAAAACCAACTACAAAAACATCAAAATAAGTTTTGTAAAAGCTACTGCTTTGATCCTCTTTCTAGGTCAAAATATATATATAAAGCAGCCACGTTAAAGTAGAACTGACAAATTTGACATGTGAAAAGCAGAGAAAAGAAAAGTAATTACCTTACATATACTGCTTTAGTTTTTAAGAGATCTGACTTCTAAGCCAAAATCGTTAAAAGCATAGTTAAGCGCTTAATGCTTAGATAACTATTAAAATCTGAAGAATAGCTATATCTTCAATAAGCAGAAACAACGGTTATCCGTGCGATATAGTTATCTGATCAAACCCTTATTTGTTCATCCCTAAGCCTGAATGGGAGCATATTACCCGAGAGATTTTGTCTTGGAGACAACCTAGACTCAGTGAGTGCAGCTAACGATATAATTTAACTGGAGATTCCTTGAGTAATCGAAAACTCTATATCCAAAGACTGTGTAACTTGCAGATACCCTATAACCAGAGAAAAATGCTATACATAGTGCGTGTCTGATTTTAAGATATCAAAACAGTGTTACAATAGGAGATATTCTATTTCTATAAGAAACTTTATTTAGAGATACCCTACAAAGAGTTAGTGCCTAACCCGAAGATATAATATACCCAGACTTCCCTTGAATAGTAAAAAGCCCTATATTTAAACTGTGTTCAACTGGCCGATACCCTGTAACCAGAGAAATTTCCTAAACATAGTGCATACATGAATTTGAGATATCATAAACACAGGGATTCACATACCATAAGATATACAGGGAATATTGACTATGATATACCCCATAAGCAGTGAGTGCTTAAGCAAAAGAGATAACTTAACCAGAGATTGCTTGAGTTGTAGAAACCCCTATATACAAAGAGAGTTTAATCAACTATAAGATACCCTAGAGCCACACACTGTTCGACTCAGGGTATTCTATATTCAGAGAGACCTTAATGCATTATGATATCCTTTACACATTAAGTATTTGACTTAGAGATAACGCATACCCTTAACATTCATTAGACGCATTTGCTAAACACATGCAGAATTAATTTAATCTGCGAATGACAGAGTATAAGCCACATATCAGTCTGAAAACCGCCTTGGTCCGTATATTTCCTTTTCGCACATATTTTAACATATAGGGTATACAAAGGCACATAGACTCGTTGCTCTGCCATGTTGACAGCTGCTCATGCGGTCGAGTTTGAGGTGCATACGCTTCGCTTGATGTTGCCTTGCATTGCGTATACGTAACGTGCGCACATTCAGTGCGGTCGGTGTAAATACAAAACAAAAGAACATTTAATGCGACAGGGAGTCGTAGCTAGGCAGCTAACAGCTAGCTGGCATTCAGCAGTCTATTGCAGCACTTTGAATTATTAAAACTGCACCAAAGCAGGGCAGCACAGCACGAAACAATAAAAAGCTATAGGAACAGCACAGGCAACAATGACAACAACGACAAGAAGAAGAAGAAGAAGTGGAAAGACCCAAACTCAAGTAAGTTTTGTGCATGTTCTTCTGTCATGTGTCCTGCATTCAATTGTCCTGCTGTGCTGCTGCCCTGCTGTGCTGCGCATTTGGTTTGCTCTGCATTAACAAATACGCTATTTTGCTCAACCTAATTCGGCTTCGACAGCCACCTCCCAACTATCCAACCATCCAACTATCCAGTGCAGTTGCAGGCCTTGCACAAAGGTCAAAGTTGGCAACAAAAGATGTGCGTCGATGTTGGTCCAATCAAAATCGATATAAAACCAAAATAAAGCGCAGCGCTTAATTAGTCACTGTCAAGGTCAAAGCTCAATGGCAACTGTTAAAAGCAGCTAAATAAAACAAATTAAATATTTAGAGAAAAAAAAGACAGGAGTGCTCTAGTCGAGAGTGCCCAACTATGAGTTATCCTGTACCCAGCATCGAGCAGCAGTTGACTTCCTTTTCACTTACACTCCTGCACTTGTCCTTCTTCTTCTCTCAGTAACATCCTACGAATGAATGGAATATGCATTTTTCATAGCATAAATATGTCATCAAAGTTTTTGTGTATACCTAAGATCTAGACTTTACCTGCATAAAGGACATTTTTAGTTATGGCGAGAGCTGTGGAGCTCGGCGCCTGCTATAGGAGAACCTTACTTTCAAATATTGCTTGATCGAATCGGTTGTTGATGCTGATTGAGAATGGATATGCTTTAAGGTATTGAAAAAACCTCCTTCCAACTTATACATTTGCCAAAAACCAGTATACCCCGAGATACACATTTTAAAAGGGCTCAGTTTATACAAAATTTATAAAAATTATCCGCTGTTAGTGTGGCCGGCATTTAAAGTAGACAGTTGAGTCTCAGCTCCGAGCGGGCAAAGTGCCAGACATGTCTGACAAGCCTTTCAGTCCATGTGTCTGCCTTGTCCGTTCCGCTGAGTCTCGCTCTCACCCTTAACCCTTTGAGTGTCACATTTGCATATTTTTGTTCTGGGCACTGTAGCCTACCTATTGACTGCAACGTACCCCTGCCGAAACACGAGTAAACCATGTCTTGTATGCAACATCATGCACAGCATATTGCGCAACAAATCTAGGTACATTCAAATAAAACACCATAACTGAACTGCTTGTAAGGTTTAATAGCAGTAAGAGCCCAAAGAAAACAGGAGATAATATGGAATTGTGTTTGTTAACGGTATGGCAAGTTTGGCAATTCAATATTTCACTATATGTCCTGTGTTTACACAGCACAGCAAAGACTGAAAGGATGTTGTTTGCCGTGGCTTTGCCATACTTCCATTTGCTGCTGGGTATTTGGCGACTGTCAAACGGATACCGAAGCAAAATCGCATTAAACGTTAACACGGAGAGGAAAACGAACAAGCGTTACAGCTTGTGGGCAATACATGCTCGATATATACTATATAGGTACAGGTGCAACAGCTATATAACCTGTGCATGTATTTCTATTCATAAACGCCTTCACCTGTATAGTTTTTTTTTATATCTATATCCGCACAAGTGGCAAAGATTTGGATAGATATTGATTCAAGGAAATGAATGCATGACCACCAGTTAGGTGATAAGCAAATGGTCCGTTGCAGCTAACCGTGTTTATGGGCAGACTGTTGGAGCGAAAGGTGAAAGGTGAAAGTTGATATCTAGCCAATTTTCATTAAGCGCATCCTACGTTACAGTCGGTAAAGCGTAGAACAAACTATATTATGTTACATTTATAGAAATAAGCGTAAGTAAAAAAAGTTCATATGAATTTGAATGTACAATTTTAAAATGATGCAAAAGCCAAGACAAGTACAATATACTTTTTTCAAGGGTTCTAATAATTTATCTTTCGAAAGGAAGCCAATTAATTTATGAAAATATGAATCGAAGGATTTTTTCAAATATCATGTTAAAACTTTAAACATATCGACTCAAGCAAGCCACGTTTGTCACTCTCCGATCCAATGACAACACGAGGTTTTAGAAAATTGTACCTACAAGCGGGGAAAAGGGACTACAGAAGATTCATTGTTTATCATCTGACCGACTTTAAGTTCATTTTTAACAATCTAGGCAATAACTTATATTAAACTTTGAATATGATTGTAAAGAAGAGAATTATAATACAAAAAAAAAAACGATTTTAATCTATACTTTATCGAATAGCGAACAAAACTCAATTAAATTTATTTAAAATTTTGATTTAAATTTGATTTTATTTGGCATACAAAATTGTGTTTCCAGTACATTTCGCTTGACATGGGTGCCCATCTCTTGCCATTTATCCCTATTTGGATGACTCGAGTAAAAGGATTTGTTACAGGCTGCAACTGGCAGGCCAAAACCAGGCATCAGTTTGTTGCACCAACTGATGGCAAAGGACAGCTGCGAGAGCAGCCACCACAAAATAGAATAAAATAGAACTTGGCAATTAAAATGCAAACAGATACGTACTGCCAAAAAAAAGCATTCAAGAAAATATACCAAAAGCCTGGCCAAAAAGTCAGCGAATGATTTTTACAACTTGTCCGCTGCAGTAAAAAAAATAAAAAAGCAAATTGCATGACAAGCAGCAAAGGACAATAAAATTAGCAAGGCAGCAAGACAAGCACTTGTCCCCGACCAGGAGATACCCTGCTTATGAAGAAAAAAAAAGTATCTGTTCCCTTTTCGGGTTTTGGCGTGTTAGTATATACAGACTAGATCGACTCAGCTTGTCGTCCTGGCCAGACGTATATATATATATTTTGTTGGATCGCAGCTGTTTCCCTCTTTTTTTTCACAAAAACATAACACCCTTTTTAGCAATCACTGGGTACAGGGTATATAAAAACAGAAACACACAAAAATTGTAACAGAAGTTGGCAGGCTGCAGCGAAAATAATAAAATGTAATAAAACGAAACGAAAACCAGGTACAAAATTTATTAAAAACACAGAAAAAAGACTGATATTGTGCGCTGATAAATTGTCGAGGCTGGTTTCCTTTTTCATATCCTTACAGGGTCTATTATATTTTCGCCACGAAATGTGTAACAACTTTGTCATTTTTGACTGAAACATAACTTGGCAAAAACGAACGTTTTTATGCTCCTAAAAGCTACAATTTATTAATTTAACATAGAGTTGCCCTCGGCCTTAAATTGAACTGCATTGTTTGAAAACTGGCCTCTGATTTATGTCTGTAAGGGAATTTAATCTTCGGCACGCCTAAGATATCTGCTTTCTTGCTTGTTTTTCCTTTATTGTTGACCCAATTTTTATTGCATACTTTGAGGCGGAGCCGCAAGAATTATGACCGGGTGACAAAAAGGCGTGGAAAGCGCAATGAATTATTAATAACGTAACCAAAGTCGCAGTCGCACTCGCAGAAACTGGCCGAGCTAGGTCCAGAGCCCACCAAATTGAAAGTCAATAAAATGCAAAAGGCTTCTAAGGTAAACCACACGAAAACCGAAGCAGGCCAAACCAAAAAACTACAATAAATGTAAATTTGTGTTGACATCAAATCAGACGTGTCAAACTGAGTCCCGAGCACGGAAACACGTGGCTAGGAGCAGGCCACGTGGCCACACATACTCCTCCTCAGTCGATGAATGGTTTTTATTACGTGTCTTTTTATTTTGCAACCAGGTCAATGGCAGACAGCAGTCGGCAGTTGGGGACACATGTGCGTATATAAATGGGTTGTCTTCAAAATTCCAACGAAAGCAATTTAAAAATATATATATATATAAGTGTACACGTAAGACAAACGTTAGCCATTTGTATTGTGGGCCTTATAGACTGCAAGAATGCCAGGGTTTTTTATTTTTTATTTTTTTGGAAGGTACTTATTTAGCCTCGTTTGAAATGGGCGCAATTTTATGGAGAGCCATGCACATCAGCAGCTTAAGAGACAATATATATTAGCCATAATAATGAGGGTTTGAAGTGTTTACAATACAATTCTATTAATAAACATAAAAATCATTCTGTCAAGCTCCGACGTGGATTGAGTAAGCTTAAGCGGCAGCCGTTCAAATAGAAATTATAGAGTAAATATATATGTATATATGTATATATATATATTAGCCACAATAATGAGGGTGAAGCATGTGCTTCAAGAGTTTACGTAACTTAATTATATAAGCATGATTTCTGGAATCAGGATTTCTTTCTTTTTTATAGAATTTATATACGTTTAAAAAGATTTAATTAAAATTCATATATTTTACAGATATATTAATATCATATTCATTATTTTCAAAATTAGTTGATTTGCAGAAAACATAAATAATTGCTGAAGCATTCAGATTTCACTCATGTACAATACAATAAAGAAAATAATAGACATTGATATTTCATATGCTGTGATGGAATATGTGTCGATTTTTATTTAAAATATCTTTTCCAGCTGTTTGACGCAAACTCTTAATTTAGTTGCAAAAGTTGAAAAAGCTCGTGAAAAGAGATACCAGAGCTCAATTAAATATTCGATGCCCAAAATGGTAACGAGTATGATTGATTTTGAGCTGTGTCTGTAAGAAAACAAGAAACTTCAAATATGTACGTGCGCCGGATAAAATGCTTAATGTTGTGGGGCACACTCACTAAAGAAGAGAGGGCAGCAGTTTTGGAGGAAAAGTCCGTCAATTTGGCAGGTAGTCTACTCATGTCTTTGTATAAAGACCCTGCCAAAGAAATTGCGATCACAGCCATGCGCAACCTCGATATTATCTAGTCACAGTTTAAATGACACATCTTTGGGTTTACAGTCTTAAAGTCACAAAACTAATAACCAAAATGTCTTCTCTTTGGCTGACTTAAAGGCTAACTACATTGTGGCTTACATTCTTACTTCTTTTAAGATGATTCTGATTAAATGATTTGATTAAAGTACTTATTCCAAAAAAGTTATTTCATGCATCAATTAATGCATCAGAGAGTGATTTCTTTACCATCAAAGAGATATCAGAAGAGTCTCTCAAGAAATATTTATATAAATTATTTCAATTTAAATTTTGCCAATTTCATTAAAATACTAAACATATCGATTTGAAATTAGTTGTTTAATGCACTGAATCAGACTGGTTTTTTTACCATCAAAGAACTATCAATTTTATCAATACTTTATAATTCTGTCTAGGAGATATCAAAATAGGTTCTCCAAAAAAATATATAAAAATGACTGCAATATACATGAATTAATAAATAAATACTAAAAGTATCGATTCCATCAAAAATGAATCGAATTTTTCAAATTTAAATTAGGCTAATTTTACTTTTTAAAAATATCGATTCAAAAACAATGTCAGTTCGATATGCCAACAAATTATTGTATATAAATGTTGCGAATTAAAATGCAACATAATTTCATCGAAAGTATTGATTCCTAACCTTCAAAACATAAAAATTATTTCAATTAATTAACTACATTATGAATTGGGCACCCAAACGGCAATCGATATTGATCGCAAACACTATCAAAAACATAACAAACCGACCTCGTTTTGTAATGTTGTTCATGTCAGTGTCGGTGTCGATGTCGGTGTTGGTGTTTGTGTTGTTGTTGCTGATAGCGCACGTATAGATACTAAGCAGACGAGGCCTGCATTTGTTGCATGCCACCATCAAGTGGATGTGACGCGGCATGGACCAACAGCAGCAACAACAACAACAACAACAACGGCAACAACATCAACATCCCGCCATCGGCTTAGCCTGGCTTACTTCCAGCGCTTAAGTGCACTTGAGTTGCCTGTGAACACACACGCGCCTCTAAGCGCGAGCTGTGGGCGTAACCACAGAGGGACGAGACTGGTTTTGGATTGGCAGACATGATACGCTTTTTTTTGTATGTGTATGTACGCTCAACAGGATGCGGCAAGGGATGTGTATTCGCTGCGAGGCCGTAAGGCTGTTTGTTTCCGCTTTTCAACTTTGGCTCTACTTTAGAGCTTTGGTTTCAGCTTCAAATTCAGCATCAGCATCAACCTGCAGCAGCAGGCATTTCGAGGCATCTGTATTTATTATTATGTATTTATTATGTTGCTCAAATGAAATATGACGCACTGTTTTTTACTGTGTGTGCTTATCCATGTGCAGTTCATGTGTGTGTGTGTGTGTGTGTGTGTGCAAGTCTGTGTTTATTTGAATTTAGTAAAATGTAAGCCCTTGAATCTAACACACCTACGCACATGTACAAAAGTTGTCTATGCCACCGATTTTTACGTGCAAATTTGTACGTTTTTTTCAGATTTTTTTTACTGTTTTGTATACCCTGTACCCTTTTTTAATATGGTTAAAAGGGGTATACAAATACTGTGCAGGTCTAAGTAACAGGCAAGAAGGAGGAGAGGCAGAGAGAGTATCAATACATATTTAAATGTTATTTTATCGCTAAAAATCGAACAGTCTCGAGCTCGGAACTTATATTGTTTATATTGCAACTATGAAACGAACCTAAAAATAAAAAAGACTAAGGTAGCAACAAGGCACAAAAACCATTGACCCAAACATTGCGCTTGTCTAGTTATGGTCATATTTTATAGATGCCAATTTTGCGTAGAGCTCAAAGCAAGCCCACAACTTCTATGAAAATACGATAAAATGAAATTGTTCCAATTAAATTTTGAAAATATACGAATCACCTAACTTTGAAGCAAAGCCAGGATTCAAAGATAGGAAAAACCAGCTTCATAAGCCGAACTTAAAGGCTGGTTCGAACCGTGCATCAACACACCGATAATATTTGCGCACAATCTACGCAGAGTTCTTTCCAAATGTATTTTTCTCGTTCGGAGGCAATGTCCTACCGTATCCAACACTAAGTGCAGGGTATATCCTAGTTGAGATCTCTCGAACACGCTTTTTTATATAATTTTTTTCTTGTATATTTAAAACAAAATTTGTGTGGGGCATTTTGCTAGCATACTGTGCGCGAATATGAATTTTGTTGATAGCTCGGTTTGCGTCCCCGGGGGGCATCATGGCAGTGCAGGCAAGTTGGACTTATATTTCATATAATGCTAGCACGACTTCTTTTATTCGTGATTTTTGCTTGTATTTACTTATGCGCATTATATTTGATTTTTCAAATCATTATTTATTTATTTAAGCTAGCAAGGACTTTGTATGCATAAATGAGTCTCTGATGTTGGCTCTCAAAACGAATTCTGGCATATTTGCATTGGGAAAGAGAAAGACAAGGTCTAGGGGCTGCAGAACATAGAGAACTTGGCACAGAACTTTTTGCAGAACACAAGATTTGTATTTCTATAATAGTTTCTGACATTGATAAGGGAATGTCTCGCCAATCTCACCCAAACATTACACGACCTAAAGATACTCAAAGTAATGCGATCAGCTGCTGCGTATGATAAAGATAAAAATGTTACAAATGCACATATATACTAAAAACATTTAAGCTTAAGATTCTATCAAGTAGTTAATAATATTTATGTTCCACCTAATTGGTTGAACATCTTGAACATTGTCGACTCGACGACTGGGCACATTTTTCTAATTGCTTTTGTCATTCACTCAACAAAATGTTAACACTGAGAATAAACAAGTAACAAGAACAAAAAAAAAAAAAAAAAAAACAACACAGACACAAGAAACAAGTAAAACGGAAGTAAGGACTGCCTAAAATGGCGTCATCAACACATTGCACATCCGTTTCCGCCCGCAGACAGCGGCAGCAATGCAACCTGCACGTCCAACCACAATTAATACCAGCCAAACAATGGAGGCCGCATTGGCAACGCGCAGCGTCGGGCTGGAGCACAATGCTCCTCAGCGCATTGTTATTGTTTATTTACGCGCTTCAAGCCGGCCGAGTCGCCTCGAGTGGCGGCATTAAGACGATGCACAGACCAGGGCGGTTAATGAACGCGTCAACAGCGGAAAGTCTGTCCGGGGATTTCCTGGTTTCTGGTTCTTGCTGCACAACGCTTTCTGTTTCAGTTACAGCCATTCATATTTGGTTCAGGTGCGGAGCAGGAAGCTGCTGATGCTGCAGGTAGCCTTGAACGCAACACGGGCGCAGACAACGCCAATAACAACGACAACAACAACGACAACGTCGACGATAGTTGCGAAAAGTTGCCCGATTGACATCGAGACGCGCGCGCGTGCGAATGTTGCGTGGAGTTGACGCTTTCAGTGCAGACGAGACATTAAACGCGCCAGAGCAAAACATCAACACAAGAAGCCAGCGAAGCAAACAGACGGACCGGCCATACGGCCATACAGCCGTACAGCCAGGCAGCCAGGCGGCCAAACGGCGCCATTTGGGGCCAACGCTGGACGCCGAACAGCTTCAGCCGAGCGCCGTTCGGTTCGGAGCCGAGCGGCCTTCGTGTCGAAACGTATCGAGTCGAGAGGCGAGTCGCAAAGAGTTGCTGTTTGTCGAATGGGAAACAAGCTACGCGTGCATACCGCAGCTCAAATTCCCTATGAAGCAGCAACAACGATGTGGAAAGAATTATTTTAATTATACTTACAATACAGCTCAAATGCCCCATAAATCAGCTAAATAATACATCATTTGAAATTCTTAAATATACCCTGTTAAAATAGCTTTCAACGGAATTTAGTCGCACATGTATGTGGCGTAAAATTACAAAATTGTTGTAAACATAATTTTTGTATATTATAGGCATATAAATAAAATGTGAGTCGAACATTTTTTCAAAATCACATTTTATAAATATTAGTTTTATAAATTTATATTTAAATTTAGTAAAAAATTTTTCAAATTCTTCTATTACAAGCAAACCAATTAAACTAAAACAATATTCCGATAATTATATAAAAATCAAGCAATTTGCACAATAAATTTGAGTTAAGCATAAAACTTTTAAAATAATTTAGCTGCAGTGTATATTACTGTATTATGCTGTAAATAAATAATTTTGAATTGTTTTTTCTAGATGTCGAAAATGTGATATGAATGCATCCAATCAGTTAACATAGTCGATATACCCGTGAAAATTGCCTTTGAGCTTTCCCCCAAACCCTCAAATTAAGTTGGCAGCGCGCGAGTTTTTGGCGCCAAAAAAATATGCGCTTGTTAAAGCTGCCGAAACGAGCTTTTTTCTATAGCTTTCAGGTTGCCTGCGTTGCCGACGATGCGACGGAATGATTTGGCATTGGAACGGGCTAATGTTCCATCAATGCAGAAGCTTCTTGCTCAGTTGCCTCGTCGCCGTACTTCGGAGCGGTTGACTCTGCTTAGCTGACGGCTGGTTGTGCAGCTGTGCGTTGGATTGAATCCCACTGTCTGTGGGCTTTGTGACTGAGGGGGATTGCATGTCTTCGATTTGAGCGGCAGCCGGGAAAAGGTCATATGGCATGTGGCAAACGGCGTGGGCGCATACCCAAGGGTTAGACGCCACTTGGGGTTATTTGCAATACAAATTAGTGTGGTTTAGCCTCGCCTCCACACAGACATGGAAACTAACACACAAGCCAATCTAGCGATCAGTTTAGATTTCAATCATCAGATGTTCTCAACTTGAAATGAAACGCTTACATATATGACAATAGAAGGCAACCTATACCCTATAAAATAGAATATTATTAAGGATAGGCATATATCTCGTGCATCTCAAGCTTTTCTAAACTATTCTTTGTTTTTCTTAAACTGCACAGCAATTTTGCTGAGACGATGAATCGTTTTGATTTGTATAGAAAGCTTTTTGAATGTAATTCTGAAGCCGACAACTTAAAGCCCCCATTTTTATCCATTTTTTATTTTGAAATCGAATGGACACCTTTCCAAATAGATCTTTGAAAATCCGTACAGCTAGATCAAAACTAAAAAAAGTTATATGCAAAAGTTTTTCACACTTTTTCCACCCTCGATGTGGAATTTGTTCAAAATCCATTGTTCTATTGTTCAGTTTTACTCGTAGCTCTATTATGCAGCGATCTATCAGTTGGCACAAAAACAAATATACCTATACACATATATTCATCTACATCTACATCTATACATTTGCATCCATTTCTGATTCAATGGCTTTCAAAGAAACTCTTTTCAACAATTGAGCTTTGTAAACTCTTCTAATTTACATTTGTAATACATATGTATGTGGATGTATACAAATACACATGTACTTACAATGCAACTGTTTGTGGCAAGTCGTGTTTGAATGATGTTGCTGCTGGTTATTGACACACATCGCCTGACAACGCCGGACAGTCTATGCTGTTGCTATTGTTGTTGTTTCTAGGTCTATTTATACACTTGTAAAGGGTACTATAATATTATCGCGCGTTATGTAACGCTTGGAAAAGTATATCATAAAGTTGCCATAGAAATAATCGGGCGAAATTAAGTTTTTATATTATCAAGATAGATTGACTAAACATGGCATTTACGCGGTTTAACAAAGCACCTCGCATATGAGCCAAATGTCATTAGTTCAACATCGGACTAATATATCAAAAGGAAGAATCATGATATCTCCAGCAAAGTCAGCAATCTGCCGCCATCTGTCTAAAGGGTATTGAATCTTCGTCGTGCGATGACCGCACTTCTTTTTTATTTGTTTGTATTTATCTGCATGCATGGCACGAATAGCACACGAAATTGTTGAGCGCTATTTGGGAAAGCCAAACCCGCCGCTCGCACTTGGCCAATCAAATGTCACCAACAGCCCAAAGCAGACAACAATTCTCATTGAGCCCAATGCTGCACGTGCGTGTGTGTTTGTGTAAATGTACGCAATGACTAAATTAACTTTGGATAGCCCACAAATTGGGAACGGGCGACCACGATGAGTCGCAGAAATAGCAACTGGGATGACAACAAAAAATCACCATGCCCCCCCCCCAATCCCTGATTAGTTATTGAGTAAAGCCCAGTGAACCCCAAAAAAATACTATTCGAGCTGCTTAACTTTGGGCCAGTTGACGTGAGCAGTTACAACTTCGCTTTAACGACTAGGAAATACCCTGTTTATACATATGCTTAGTGGCACAGTCATCTATCAGTTAAACCTTACCCCTGCGCGGCGATATGGGCTCCAAGTCTATGGTATAGCCGCAAAAACACACCTGTACACAGTTCGCATCATCCAGGCCAAGAATGTGCGAAAAATGTCTGCAGCTGAATGGTATATTCGAACACGTGTCATCACAAAAGGCAACGTTGTCAACGAATAAACTGCGAGCTACCTAGCTAAGCTTTACATTCATCCTAATGGCCTGGCAAGCAACCTGCTAAGGAAGCAGAGACGATGAAGACTTAAAAGAACCTACCCATAAGATCTAGTCGATCGATGACTATAGTGTCAGCATGCAGCCAAACAAACTAGAACCTAGACTAGTCTAAGCAACAACCTGTACATATCTAAACTAGAACCTAGACTAGACTAAGCTACAACCTGTACATATCTAAACTAAGCGACTTTCAACCAACACTATTGTTAAGCTATTAACCCTCCGATCCTGATTTTGCTAAAAGTTGCTAGATAACAGGAAATAAATAAATTAAAGTCGGGAGCATTTTATGCTCAAGTTGGCTTGAAAATGGCCGTTAAACTTGTAATGGGCAGCTAAAATTACTGATGATAGTTCTACCACAAATCGCTTAATTATATATTGTGTTCATTTGTTTGTTTTTTTTTTTATTTGAAAGTTTCGTTGACCTATCTGCTAATGAGGTGGGGGAACAGAGTGCAAAGTACTTGTAGCTGACCAATTTTAAAATGGATATTTTGGATCAAATTTCACATTCATTTTTCGATATATATAAACGATCATTTCTAAGCCCAACTATTATTTATGTTCAGATTGTTAAGTCGATATATATTGAGCTCACAAAAGATTAAAATGTATATTGCAGTCAATAATAAACATATGTATATACATAACTCGTCATCTAGCGGATCAAATTACTATATAAATACAGAGCTGCTCTAAGCGATCAATAATATTCGATAGAAACAATCTATACACAGGTAATTGCATACTCTTGCCGAGGGTATTTTAATTTTGTCGTGAAGTGTGTTATATAAAAGATCGATGTAAATAACAGTTATGAAAACAATCGATACAAAATTGAGTGAATACATACTTATTATAATTATTAGAATTTTAGTCAGTAAAAAAAGTCAAAATTAACATTTAAATTTTATATTGCATTATGTACATTTTATAATTTATTAACAATTTTATAAATTTGTATGCTCTGTGGTACGTTTTTAAGAAATCCTAAGAGCTATAAACATGAAATTTGGTATTCAAATGCCAAATGTAGAATTTTAAGAGGCCAACTAAATATTCATTGATATTCAAATAATTATTTAACCTGCAGGGAATACCAAATTTATGATGGTTGTTTTTGTTGTGAGAATTAGAAAATTTACATTAAGCAGCTTTAAAGATATTTTATGGAAATAAAAAACAGGTGTAAGCAAATTGGTAGAATGCCAATTTTTAAAGTTTGAGCATTTCCCGACCAGACTCTGTCCCGTCATCGCCGGGTTGAAAACGCAAATGTTACCGACTGCCATTTGCCCCAACTGCACAAATATATAACTTTTATACTATGCTTCCAAATTTCTTTGATGTGTTTCATACAAAACTCTGACCGCACTTTGCCTCCACACCCAGTTTCTATTTCCCAAACACTTAAGTAAACAAATATATAACAAACAAATCCATTTAAACGAACCTTAAGCGATTTTAAACAGATGTGTGCAGAATCAAACAATTGATCAGTTTCTAACAATAAATTGCCTGATTGTGATCAACGGCCGGCAAACTGGTTTAAGTCTAATTTAAAGCTCGCATTCGCAAGAGAACGATAAATTAAGTCAATTGGGAGGCTTTTTTATATCGCTAATATTGAAAAAATAGTTACGTGACAAGCCTGAGACGAACTGGGACTTCCTAAAGTGAGACATGTGCAGTGCAAATTGAATTGATTCACGTGTGTCATAAAGCGGAATAAGTGGGATAAGCCAAATCATATATTGTAGCATGTAAGTGTGGACTAGTGTACTCCTTAGTTTAACCCCAATAAATAGCTGAATGATCCAAGATCAATAAGAACCTCCCAGTTCTATCATCAGCAAATATTTCCAGCAACTCTCTATATGCAAACAGCTTGTCTCTCCCACAAGGTTTCAACTTGTTGCGAACTACAAAACGTTACAACGCGACGGGTTGTAAATATAGAAACAAGAGTAATGGCAAAGTTTTCAATCTGCAAAACATAACTTCAGCGTTGCCATCTTAGCTAAAAGTCAGGTGCACTTTTCATAAGAATAAGTAATACCCATTCATAGAAATTTCCTCATATTGGCGATCCCAGTATATTCAATATTCCAACTAGATCTAACAAATAACTTCCTTTTTTACTTACATTATATTTTAACTTCATAGCTCAACAATAAAATTTTAAACTTGCCGCATAATTTAAAGCCAGCTTTAAAAACGCTCTGCTCTTTGTAGAGAGCTGCCATTTAACCGACGTTACCTCATAATAAAATGAAAAGTAACTTTATTTTCTGCTAGTGGGTATACCCCGGCCTTGCCTGTGGTACGTATAAAATAAATTCTCTCAAAGATCTTTGAAAATGAGTTTGAAACAGATCGGACGGTTAACAAAAAACTTTCAAAAAAACGTTTTCCGCCAATTTACCACTGTTGCGACTGAAATTTCCCAAATCCCTGAAATGCGTATTCATTAAGTTCTTAAATAGACCTTTGAAAATAAGTTTGAAGCAAATCGGACAAAACTTCGCCTAAAAAATCTTTGAAACGCACTTTCCACCGAGGAAACTTTGATTTTTCGAAAGTGTGAAACACGTCTCAAATGATTTTTCATTTAGATCCTTGGAAATGAATTTGAGCGCGAAACGTCACCCAACAAATCTGTGACCCCCATTTCCACCAAGGAGGGATGGATTTACCAAAAAGTGCGAAACACTCCACAAATGAATTTGAAAATGAGTTTGAGACCGATCGGATGTTGAACAAAATAGTTTCATACAAACGTTTTTCGCGATTTTTCCACACATGCGGCTTGAATTTCCCGAAACCCGTCTAAACTTACATTTTCATCACAAACGTTAACTACTGGGAACATTTCAGCTTCCTACTTCTTACGGTTTGGGCTATGCGTTAATCACCAATCAGTCAGTCATTCATTCAGTCAGTCAGAACAAAGAGTTTTATATATAGATACAGACTAAAATTCGTGTATGAGGTTCTTTATTTCCTGTATAAAGATCGTTGGATTAACAGGACAGAGTCCTGAAAATGTTTGGCATATAAACATATAGAATCCCAAGGATCTAATAGATATTCTTGTACATTTCGCAGAGGCTTGTCTCGTACTCACAGATTTTAAAATGGATATCATGGGATCAAATTTCACATTCATTTAGCGAAAAAGAGTTTCGCACAATAAATAAGCCAGAGAGAGAGAGAGATAGATAGAGCAACAAGCCCAAGGCAAGGTCGATAACGGGTTTTGTTTCGCTACGTCTATTAGAAAGCGAAACCAATGAAAACTGAATGCGGAAGTGGTAAAATGCACAAGTGTACACGACAAGGCTCTCATAGATAAGTAAAGGTAAGAACACAGGCGTGTCTTTTTTATCTATCGTGATCGGCGGTCTTCTGAGAGAGATGATAGAAAAGAAGATAAAAAATACACGAACAGAATCGCTTTTAATTTATACCTATGAGAATATCGCAAGATTCGGTTTCTATAGGAATGCTGGGACATGTATTGTGCGAACGCTTGAGCAAAACAAAGAACAAGAAAAAGTGCGCTAGGCGAGACGGACCGACTAGGCGGTACCCTGCGCCCAACAGAATCTCAATTAATAAAATAAGAGCTCAGCTTTCTTATCATGGCGTTTTCAACTTAGCTCGCAGTCCTGCTCGATAAGATCTAGGCACTTAATGGGGTCTACGATTTTAACTTTTGTCTGCCTGATACGTTTGTACTAGTTTGTGCTACCCTATTGAATGGGCACAGGGTATAAAAACAAAGTCCAAGTCAATGTGCCATTGTTGCTATGTTCGCGATTTTTGCGGTTGTCGTTGTTGTTGTTATTGTTGTTGCTTAGATTGCTGAATCAGTTCATAATGATTAAGAACTTTTTTCTTACTTAATAGAGTTTAGCGCCTAGTAGAATTCTGGGTCAGTAGAATAAGAAACCAGAAGAAAAAAGTATAAATATGCCGAGTGGAAAGGGGTAAGCAACAAAAAATTGTAATAATGAGTAACAAAGTGAAAGCACATCAAAATCAAATATGTTATGTTGGCAACTTGGCATTAAATAGAGGCAAGAGGTAGCACAATATGTCTTTAAGTTCTGACACTTTTGTCAGCAACAAAAAATACTGCTCCCATTCTACTTTAATTGCAAACATGTGTAGCTACACGAGTTCGTGTACATCCACACCATGAATTCCATTTTTGAAATATAAAACATCCCATTAGGTCCATAACATTTCATTAGCGCTATGTCGTTTGGTATCAATGCCAAATAACACAAATCTCTCAATTGGCTTAAAAATATCAAACTGAATAAATGTGAAAAACATGTAGATGATGGATGGATGGACGGAAGGGGGGCAGCGAAACAATCTGGTTAAAATTTGCTAAGTGAAGTAAAAAGTTATCGATTACTGCAGACATCAACTTCATACTAATGTACTTAAAAATTGGCATTTGACGTACAGACCAAACTGAAGAACTGTCAAATTCAACGCTTTAATGAGCTCACATTATTTATTGTAAACATGAACACATGTATATGCAACTATAAACACATATCCGAATATAAATAGATATATCTCATTTTATTCTAAAAATGGTAGTCTAGTATGTGTTTGATTTGATACCTCTGTTAACCGTGATTACCTCTATTACTTCTATTATCCAAAGAGAAAGCTTACTTATAATCGGCGTAAATCAAGGTTATTAGAGGTAAAAAATTAATCTATCAGCTTCCCGGTTAACAGACGTTCATGGTTAGAAAAATGTCGGATAATCGAGGTTCAACAGTATGTAGTAAGGGTATGCCCATATGAAGATTGGCCAAAGATTTCGGACTGACTGACAATTCACATTAAAGAAAAACCCTAAGATAAGTGGGTACATCTTCATTACATCCCATTTATACATATGTATGTATATGTATATGTATCCTTTTTGATGATCAGGATTGAAACCCTGATCATAGATGTAATATTTTCACTTAATTCGTATATTGATGATGTTCAATACTCTACACCCACACAGCCCATGCATCCGAAAACAAAATTCACCTTGCTTAACCTAACCTTTAAACGCAAGCTAAAAGAGAGCAAGCGACCAACACACATTTACGATTCGCTACTTTAGAATGTGTTTGTGATCGGCAACAGCAGCTTTTGTTATTGTTGTCAACGCTGAATTTGTTCTTAATGCATTTTCGCTCTCTTTCTCTCTCTCTCTCTCTCTCTTTATATCTTCCGGTAACTTACAAACATTGCTGCGGCAGCGTTTGGCTCGTGTTTGTTCGAAAGCCCGAAGTTGGCTGTCGAGAATTTGAAGATGTCATCGCATTTACCGTAATGCCAGCTTTCGCAGCCGTAAGAGAAGCAGTCCGCGAAAAAGTATATGTACATTTTATGAATTCGCAAAGAGTTATCGGCGTCAACGGCGGCGTCACAGCATCCGTCAACGTCAGTGTCGCTGACAGCGGAAGTGCACAAACGTGCAGAAGAGGAAGCATAAGACACGAGGCCGCCGCCGTCGCTGATAGAGAAGCACGGGCCAAAAATGTATTTTATTAAGCGAGAGATACAACAGATCTGCCATAAGTGCAAAAGAGAAACCGCGCAATTTGTGCTTATCAGCGCTGAGCAGACTGCGTGAGGGAATGAGTGAGGGAATGAGAGAGGAAGAGAGCCAGAGAAAGCCCCACACAAGTTTTTTGTTCGGTATTACGAAATACATACATATGTATTAACTCACCTCTTTGACTTTTAGACGCTTCTCCTTTATGCCGGCATCCGCATGCTCTGCCGCTAGCTCTCTGCCCATGCCCATTGGCAGCTTAAGCTGTTGTTCGCCATGGAGAGGGTTGTTGTTGTTGTTTAGGGTTGTGTCATCGGATGCTGGCATGGACACTCGATGATGAGCTGCCATTTCTGGCGGTGCCTCCTGTTCCATGGGCTGCTCCTGTTGGGCTGCCGGCACCGGCGCCTGTCCAACCGCATCGGCTGCCGCCTGCGGCTCATCGAAAATGTCGCCCAGTTCGGCGATGATCTTCTGCTGCAGGCGCTGGCGATCGCCCATAAAGTGGGGATCTTCGTCGCGCGGCGCATGCGCGGCCAGCGGTGGAGCCGGAATAAAGATCTCGGGACCGGCCTTCTGGAAGTGCTTGTAGACGCGCAGCACGCGCTCGCTACCAAAGTTGTCTGGCAGCAGGAAAATGCCGCCAAAGCAGAGGAAGCACAACGTAGCTAGCACGAGTCCAATCAGACATTTCTCGCGCGAATGGAAGTTGGATTTGCGTCCAATTGGACCGATTCGATACATTTTCGCCTTTTGTATTGTTGTATGCAGTTGTTTGGTGTGTTTGTAGCTGCTTCCCAGCTGTTTGACCGCACTACCGTAATGCCGGCTTTAAAACACATTCACGCACATAAGCAACGAAACACACGCAGACATACACACAATGACGCAGGCGCAGGCAGAAGTTTTTAATGCTGCAGCTGCATTTTTGTCATTGTTTTCTTTTTTTTTGTATTACTTGGCTATTTTTGGCAAATCATATGACACGTAAGCGCAGGCGGAAAACTACTAAATACAATCCAAAAAAAATTACTAGCAAATAAATCGAAGCGCAGCGCCGTTGCTTACAAACTGCGACGACGACGACGACAACGACGGCGTGGCGATTAACTATACGAGCGACAGAGATAGAGAGAGAGCGTGTGAGTGAGCGAGGTTCGCAAGCAGAGACGCACGCAATTTGTAATCAGCAACAGCAACAATATTAGCGGCTCTAGTTATTACAGAATACCGTTAACGCGAATGTACCGTACGGAGAGCGCCAAAGATGCGAAAAGTTTCCCCAAAGCGAAGGGGCGTGTGACAAATGTTACAGCTGTGCGAATGTGAATGCGAATGAGGGTGGCTGCTGCTTCTGCTGCTAAAACTGTCTGGACGTAGACTGAGGCGTACCCGCCGCTGCTAACGCCGCCGTTGCCGTCGTCAGCGCTAGCGTTGACGTCTGCTTTGATTTTTTTTTTGCAAATGACTTTTGTTGCTGTTGTTTTTGTAGCCGTAGTTATTGTTGCTGTGTCGGCAGCACTTTCTATTTGAAAAAGACAAGCACAGATTTTGTTATAACCTGGCACTTATGATTTGTTGTTTACAACAATTTAAACACACATACAAGCAGACACACAGGCACACAAACCAATTAAATAAACAACGCGTCTTTGTCTTATATTACAATTAAGCTCGCACAATATTTAATTTAATATACATTAGATCACAGTCGGAACAGTAGCATAACACGAACGGGAGCGGCAGAGCGTTTAAAATGTTTCCATTCCTTTCACGAATATTTATTGTATTTTGTTTTATACTTGCATTTCGCATATTTTTGTTGTTACGGCGTTACCAGATTTTATAATTTCTTTCTGGCCATATAGACGCTGTCCAGCACTGTTTCTTGTCACGCGTTTCTCGCAACATGCATTCGGCAGCCTCTTAAGTTAGTGACGTCACCAAGCGCTCTCACAAGTTTATAATTTACAGCTTTTTAGCTCAACTTAAAAACTTTTAACATTTAAATGCTACTACTTTACTATAAGCTTAGTTGCATACCGGGTGTTATTAACAGTTAGTTTTAACGAAAAGATTGAATATTTTTTATTTATTTCGGCCAATTCAACTATTTTATTCAAATGTTAACGCGCTATGGCGTTTTTGCGTAAATTATTTATCGATAGCTCATCTATCGATAGACACAATATTGGCTGTCGGTGCAGGTTTCTGTTTTTGTTTTGCTTTGAGCTGACGTTTGTAAAGTGTGTCAATCCCCCAGCTGCGATCATGGAAAACTGGCTGAGTGAAACATTATCCAAGTGCCTGGACTGTGTGGTCACGGATCAAATGATGTCGTGGGTGTGCCCAGATGTTATCCGAGTGCATATTTTAAAATTTAAATCAAATTGTCCGTTTTCATATTCAGCACCATTTTGGCGATCAAAGATGACCAGGAGTTCGACAACTACTTTGGCAATCTGCTGAGTGAGGACATCGAGGAGCATCGCCTGTTTCTACACAACTGCCGCCGCATGCTGCTCAGCGGCAAGCAACCACGTAGCAATGCCAAAAACAAGTCGCCCGTTACCACAAATGCGCCGCCCGCCCAACGATCCGGCGGCGGGGCGGCCAAGAAGCAGGGTAAATTTGTGAACATGTATGCCGGCGATGGTAAACTCATGGGCGACACCATTCTGCTGAAGGGGCGACGCAGCTGCGACTGTCAGGCGGCGGAGCACAATCTCATCAACAATTGCCTGGGCTGCGGGCGCATTGTGTGCGAGCAGGAGGGTAGTGGGCCGTGCCTCTACTGCGGTGAACCGGTCTACACCACCGAGGAGGAACAGCAAATGGCGAAGGCCGCAGCGACCACTCGTGCCAATAATAAGGGCCAGGCCAAGGCGATGAAGAAGCAGCCGATTGCAACAGCCGGCAAGTCCAACAAGGAAGCCGCGCTGCAACAGGCGCTGGCACAGCGCGATCGCCTGCTGGAGTACGACCGGAACAGCGAGAAACGCACAACAGTCATCGATGATGAGCTGGACTACTTCCAGGAGAACTCCGTTTGGTTAACCGATGCCGAGCGCGAGAAGTACGAACAGCTAAAGAGCGAGATGCACGAACTGAAGCACGGCAGCCGGCTGAAGCGCAAGATCAAAGTAGACTTTGCTGGACGGGAGCTGCCCGACGAATCGCAGGTCAGCAAGGAGTACGAGCAGCAGGTGCTGCGCCAGCTGGCTGCTGTCAGCAAGTCTGCAGCCATGGACCAGGGCAGCTCACTAACCGGTCATTCCGCGCTTGCGCTGGCGCCCAATCTGGGTGTGGCCAAGCCACCCGTATTCAAGGCGAGCAAGGAGCAGAAAGCGTGGCCCGCACAACCTGCCAATGACGGGCTTGAGCGCATCTACAATCGGGTGCAGGATAAGGAGCTGCTCGAAATGCAGGACATGCGCCAGTGCCTGTCTATGCACCAGCCCTGGGCATCCCTCCTGGTGGCAGGCATTAAAAAGTATGCCCTTTGGCGGATTACGTAAAATGTGCTCAAAGCTTTTCACAATGTTTGTAATCCCTTTACTTTTATCCAGGCACGAAGGCCGCGTATGGTACAGCGAGCATCGCGGTCGTCTATGGATTGCCTCCACCGCCAAGGAGCCACACGCCGATGACATTGCCCAAATGGAGCAGTTTTATCGTGTGCTTTACAATGGTGAGGTCGATAAGCATGCAGAGATCAAATTTATTGGTAACGTTTGCCATTTCCAGATGATAATCTAAAGTTCCCAACCCACTATCCCACAAGCAGTCTGTTGGGCTGTGTGAATGTGGAGAGCTGTTTGCCCCAGGAGGAATACCGTGATCTCTATCCCCAGGGCGAATCCGACAGTCCCTATGTGTTTGTGTGCACCAAACCGGAACAATTGCCACTATTGCTGCCAGTGCAGGGCGAGCACAAGATCTGTAAGTACTCCACACAGGATAACGCTACCAAAAGCTAAACCTCTTCCGCTTTCCAGATGAGCTGCCGCTCAAGACGCACAACGCCGCCTGCAAAACAATGCTCCGTGCACGCGCCGTCAAAGGTTGAACTTCAATTCAAAAATTAACAACATGGAATCCTATTAACATTTTACATTCTAATGAAATTGTATTGTAAACAAGTTTTTTGCATTCAAATTCAATAGTTTCCAAAATCGCATTGCCGTTATTATCGCTTGGGTATGGGTGAAAATATCGATAAGTGCAATCGGAACATTTTGTATTAAAGGTATTACAGCTGAAATTGATTGTAAATTTCTTCATAACTAATCGAATATTTGTTGACATTTCGAAGGGAATAATTTTGTTTGGCAGTTAAATTGGCAAACAGGCTAAAGCAGTGTTTTTAAAATATATAACGTAAATATTGTTTCTCAATTACTCAAATACTTGCGTATAATTGTTATCTGGTATCATCAATATAAACGATTTTGGATAATCAAAAAAAAAAAAAATTAATGAAATAATCAATATTTTGCTGTAGTAAATTATATTATAAAACTAAGTTGTGCCTGATGGTCTGATTATATGCAAAGATAAGCAGTACGAACTACTGAATATTAGTGCAAGCTCAGATTTCAAAGCTTGTAGATTAAAATTATATAAGAATTAGTCTCCGATGCGTTTCCAATCAAAATTCTTATTTCGGACATTTTTCTTGTTGTTTAAAAGAAGTCATAAAATTGTTATTGCAAAATATTAATTTTTAAAATATCGTATTTTATACAATACAAATGAGAAATTAAAGCGTTCTTATTAGCGTTTAGTACAAATAGAGAATAGTCATTTGTCATTATTTTTTATATGAATTTGTAGCAACAAAGTAAAACCTTCATATTGCGAAATTCACAGTATTGCGTGTACACCAATTCTTTTTATACAAATAATCAGTTGGCGGAATACCCATAATTTTTGATTTGTTGTCCTTCATATACATATGTTTGGTGCATTTATGCAATGGTCAATGTGGACGTAGAATACTGGTTAGCGCAGGATCAGAAGCTTTATATGGCCTGTATGTGTAGTTAATCAACGTTTCTCCACATTTCCACAGTGGAGCCTGTAACTTTTCGCTGCAGTGCCAGCTGCTGAGGCAGTTTCTGGTGGATGCGGCGCCGGGCGTTCAGGTGTCCTGCCGTCAGGGACGACGCGGCTCCTTTGAGGTGACCATAGACGATAAGCTGGTGCACTCCAAGCTGGCCAGCTTGGCCTTTCCACAGCATCAGAGCGTGCTCGACCAGGTGCAGCGGGCGGAACGCGGCGAGTCACTCGAATCAGTGCAGGCGGCGCCCATCAAGGATTGCACAGTGATGTAGCTTGAGAAGAATGCGGAGCAAATGAGTTTTTAGAGACAAATATATTTATTTTTTTATAAAAAAAAAAACAGCTGAAGGACAACTTAATAAAGTGGGTTTAGCGCCTATAGCGATAGCGCTTGAAGTGGAACCACAGCTGAAAGATGTTGTTGTGGAACTGGCAACGGAAACCGCGCTTGTAGCTGAACTCCCACTCGCGGTTGACGATCTTGAAGGCGATGTCTTCGTAGGGTGGACCCGTGTGGAAGCGGAGCACCGCAAAGTCTGCATTGTCCGCGCAGGGGGAGAGAAAGTATTGCGGCGTCTGCGATTTGTCCATGAGATCCGGATAGAATATGTTAAACTTGTAGCCCTGCACAATCTTCGGCGGCGGATTGTCCATGTCGTAATGCGTCTGATTGTATTTGTTCCACTCAAAGCCCGTGTGCACGCGATTAAAGTAGCGCGGCTTGCGCGGCCGATACTTATCGGTGGCAAGCTGCGGCACTGCATCCAGTGTGGTCTCCACACTGAACTCAGCCTCGTCGCCCTGCATGCCCTTGCGCGCCTCGCCGCGCATGCGCAGCTCTTGCGGCGTCAGCAGTGCCAGGTCTACGCGCTCCGGATGCACGAACAGCAAACGCTGGCGCTGCACGCGCCGCTCATCATCGCTGTCCGCGTACAGGCCGCCATCGATGTTGTCCTCATCGGCGGCGGTCAGACGGCGTCCGCTGAACTCCTCCTCGGGTATATAGACGGGACTATAGTTGAGCTGTTTGTAAATTTGGCACGACTTCTCCAGCTCCCTTAGCGGGCTATCAAAGTTGTGCTCATCCGCCTCTGACGTCTCCTGTTGCTGGCCATCCTCTTCCACCTCCTCCTCCTGCTCCTCTTGGTCCGACTCTTGCTTTAAAGACAACGAGGCTGATGGTGAGACTATCTCAACGACATTTGGTGGGTCGTTTTCGCGCTTCAAAAGCTGCAGCTTCTCGCGCAGCAGCGCCTGGTGGCAATCCCGCAGACGGGCACGTGCCATGTGCGCCTTCAGCTGGGAGAGTAGGCTCTCCCAATAGCTGATGTCAACGCCATCGGCACGACCGCTTATCTTCGCCTCAATGCGGGCGCGCATCTCCTCCAGCTGTTTGGCGTTCTTGCCGCGAAATATGTCCGCCACATCCTTGACAACGCTCTGGTGTATGCCATCGCGACGCTGGTTCAACGAATTCGCCTCGCTCTGCTGAATCTTGTGCTGCTTCTGTAGCTCATCCTGCACAATGGTGACCATATCGTTCCAGAAGTCCATGTGCTTGCCCTGCTCCAGCTCCTCGTACACCTTGATGTCGACTAGCAGATCCTCCAGCTCGTCTATATTCAGACCGTGCAGCAGCATGTATGGCTCGTGCATTTGCATCTCCAGGGCATCCTCCAATTCAGTCTCTGTGTTGGTAGCGGATACGTACTGGGCCAACAGATCGATTGGTTTAGCACGTCCGTCGCGTATGCGAATCTCGCTGCGCAGACGCGCCTGCTCCAGATGGAACTGATCCTCATGACGCTGCCACTCGCGGAATTGAACCGCTTCCTTGGCACGCTGTTGTTGCATGGCGTCGTCCTCGCGCGATTGCCGCTCCAATTCGCGCTCTTGACGCAGCTTTTTGACCTTCTCCAGTTCGCGACGATTCTCCAGCTGCTTCTGCAGCGACAGCACCTCGACCGTCTTGCTGGATAGATTGGACAGACCCTCGACCTCGAGTTTCTTGCCCCAGTGGAAGGTGGAGGTCAGATTGGAGTCACCGAATGGATTGTCCTCGTTGGAATACGTTTGGTACTCGTTGTCCCAGCCCATGCGCTGGCGTCGCCGCTGCTCTTTGGCCTGCTTTTCGCGTAGACGACGTGCACGCTTCTCCTCGGGCGTCTCCTTGGCCTTCAGCTGCTCCTTTAAGCGCTGGCGCTCCTGCTGCTCCCTCAAGCGGCGCTCCTCCAGCGTTTGCAGCAGCTTTATTGAATTCATTTCGGGACTGCGTTTACCTCCTGCCCTTTCGCCTGCAGCGCGATCCCGCTGCTTAGGCGCTGACGAGGACGACGAATCTGATGTGGACGTGGACGAGCTTGAGGATGAAGAAGACCGTGTCCGATGCTCTTTGCGTCTTGGCTGCTTCTGCTCTTTATGCCGCCTGCTGCTTCGATCGCGACTTCTGCTGCGGTGCTCTCTTCGCTTGTGGTAATTCCTATCTCGCTCTTGCTCCCGTTCCTTCTCCCGACCACGTTCTAGCCCACTTGTGGATGTGTCCCGATGCTTGTCTTGGCTACGTTTGTGCTTGTGTTTAGAACTGTGAGCCCGCGAGCTTTTCCTGTCCTTGCTACGACTGCGACTCCGACGTCGCGATTTTTCCTTGGGCATAATTGGGCACCAAAATGTTAAACGTTTGCAATAAACTACAAAAAAGCAATACTAATTGTGTTAAGATTGCGGTGGTCTTTATGATGGCAAGCGAGCAGCAGCTGCTTGCTATCGATACTATCGATTACACTATGCAAGCATATTATGTGTACATTAACCAACACTCATGATTGAGCGGCAACAAATATATTTATATTCAAAACATTTACGAAGCTAATATCGTGACGCTCAAAATTTACGCAAATTAAAAACATAGAGAAACTGTTTATGGGGACTCTTTACCGTCATTAATAATAAATTTATGATATTCATGTTTAAGATGCTTTTTTTTTTGTTTTTATTTAATACTACATAGTGACAACTTCTACTGCACAAACATGTGACAATGTTTTTTATATATCGATGTGTAATACATCGATATGTATATGTGATATCGGAGTCGTGCGACATCTTATTGATAAATAATTACCGGTTGCTTTTCAAGTTGTGGCCGGCCATAAATACCGCTGAAGCTATTAACCAATGCGCAATAATGAGCGAGTACACGGCGGAGTTCAGTGCTGCAGAGCAGGCGCTGATCGATAAAGAGTTTTCCAGACTTGCGGGTATGTGGTGAAATAGGAACCAATGCAACTGATAAGAATCTAATTGAGATCTACGTCATGCACTCAACCAGATAGCACCTACCTCGACCATGCGGGCACAACCCTCTATGCCGAAAGCCAAGTGTCAGCTGCAGCCCAACAACTGCAACGCGATGTAATCTGCAATCCGCACACCTGCCGCGCCACCGGCGACTATGTGGATCAGGTGCGCTACAGGTAAGGCTATTTTTAAAGGGCCTACTGTTTATTAAGCTAATGATATGCTCATGCAGAATCTTGGAGTTTTTCAATACCAGCGCAGATGACTATCACGTAGTTTTCACGGCGAATGCGACGGCTGCACTGCGTCTGGTGGCCGAACATTTTGACTTTGGCAATGATGGAAACTTTCACTACTGCCAGGAGAATCATACCTCGGTGCTGGGCATGCGTCAGCTGGTAAAGGCCAAGCGCATCTATGTACTTAACAAAGACAGCATTGTGCTTAACGACGTGGAGCAGCCAGTAACTCCAGCTCCACCTGTAGCGACTGGAGCAGCACATGGCAACTCGCTGGTCGTGTTCTCGGCTCAGTGCAATTTCAGTGGCTACAAGCTGCCGCTGACTGTCATCGAAAAGATACAGAGTGCTGGCATGCAGCAGCTGGGCAAGTGCATCTGGACAGAACCGGCAGGAGAACGCGTGAATAACACCAACAACAACAATTATTATGTGTGCCTGGATGCCGCATCCTTTGCCGCCAGCAGCCCGCTCGATTTGCAACGCCATCGACCGGACTTTGTGTGCCTTAGCTTTTACAAGATCTTTGGCTATCCGACGGGCGTGGGCGCTTTGTTGGTAAGTCAGCGCGGTGCGGATGTGCTGCACAAGCGTTTTTATGGCGGCGGCACCATCAACTACGCTTATCCACATACCATGGAGCATCAGTTGCGCAGCACATTTCACGAACGTTTCGAAGATGGAACGCTACCCTTTCTCTCCATTGTGGAGCTGCTGCAAGGTTTTCGTACGCTGGAGCGCCTGGTGCCCGGCCGCAGTATGGAGCGCATTTCAAGGCATGTGCATGGCTTGGCGCGCTACTGTGAGCAGCAGCTGAAGCAGCTGCAGCATCCCAACGGCGCACCGCTCGTCACGCTGTACAACCATGCCGGCTATGGTGATCGCGCCAAGCAGGGCGGCATTGTGGCCTTCAACGTGCGCACCGACGCTGGCGATTATGTGGGCTTCGGTGAGGTGGCCTGCGTGGCTGCACTGCATCGCATACTGTTGCGCACGGGCTGCTTCTGCAATTTGGGCGCCTGCCAGCACTTTTTGCAACTGAATGAGGATACAATGGATTCCATCTATAAGCGCGCCGGCCGTATCTGCGGCGATTACTATGATCTGCTGGATGGACAACCGACGGGTGCGGTACGCGTCTCCTTTGGCTACATGACACGTCTACAAGATGTTGAGCGCTTGCTACAGATGCTGCGCGCCAGCTATATACACAGCAAGCCGCAGCAGCGTTTCAGCTTCATTGAGCAGCAGGCGGAGCTGCTACCCAAGGTGCTGCAGCAGCGGGCACAGCGTTTGCGGCCACGTTTGCTGCAGTTGGCCATTTACCCGGTCAAGTCATGTGCCGCTTTCAAGATCGAGCGGGACGCCGGTTGTTGGCCCTTAACTGATCAGGGCCTGCAGTACGATCGCGAGTGGATGATTGTGGACATTAATGGCATGGCGCTAACCCAAAAACGCTGCACGGATCTCTGCGTGATACAGCCACGCCTTGTTGCGGATCAACTGCAGCTGCACTTCTGTGGCGCGGATTCAGAGTCCTTTTGCTCCGTGCCCCTCTCGCTGAGCGTTCAGGCCGCCAACTCGGCACGCTGTCGCAGCAAGGTCTGCCGTCAGCCCATTGAGGGGTACGATTGCGGTGATGAGGTGGCCACTTGGCTAAGCCAGCAGCTCGGCCTGGAGGGGCTTCGCCTGCTGCGCCAATCGGCGCAGCGCAGCGCACCGGGCTCGCAGCAGCAGCAGCTCAGTTTGGTCAATCAAGCTCAGTTTCTGCTCGTCAATCGCGCCTCGGTGCGTTCACTGCAGTTCGAGGAGGCGCTGGACGAGACTGTCGATCGATTCCGTGCCAACATTGTCATTGACACTGGCATTCCATTCGAAGAGCTGGCGTACGCGCAGCTGCGCATTGGCGATATCCTCTTCCAGGTGGATGGACCCTGTCAGCGCTGTGACATGATCTGCATCAATCAGCGCACCGGCGAGCGTTCTCCAGAGACGCTCACGACCATTGCCCGCATGCAGAGCGGCAAGATGAGGTTCGGCATCTACATTTCGCGTATACCCAGTGAATCGGATGGCAAACAGAAGCAGCAATTGACCTGTGGAGATGCCATTGTTGTTAGTTAGTCATTTGAATTTGTTAGTTATTTGAATTATATTGTTATTTGAAATCTACATCATATACATACATTCCAAAAGACATGATTAAGCACAAAAGTAATTGTATACCGCCTGTTAGCTTGCCAGCATTATATAACTATAAGTTATACTGAAATGTGGATATTTTATCGGTAGGAAATGTATCTTGTTTACATTTGTATTGTTTACTTCGAAATATATTCGAATTTTTCATGAAAACTGTCAAGTGTTATTCGAGTCTTAATATAAATAATCTCAACAAGCGTGCTGCATTCGGGTCGCCGCGACTTGTATAAACTTTGGTAATACAAGCCATTTCTCTCTCACACACTGTATATTTCTCTTTCTTCTAAAAGTTTATTTACTTTCTCCCTACTTTTCCCTCTCACCTGGTCTTTCCGTCTCTCTCACACACTGTATATTTCTCTTTCTTCTAAAAGTTTATTTACTTTCTCCCTCCTTTTCCCTCTCACCTGGTCTTTCCGTCTCTATTTCTGTCAATTTCCTCACTCACTCTCATTGCGCCCTTTCACTTACTCGCTCTCGTCTGTGATTTTAGTTTTTTCGATAGAGAATTCTAAAACTTCGATACTATTCTATTCAAGTCTGTTGATTATCATTACAAACGATGTGTTATTAAAGCACGGAAAAAAAATAAATAGCTTTACAAGGAAATGGAAGTTACATTGAAGAAGTAAAGTATAGTAAATTGTAAATATATTCCAGAGTAAAAACATAAAAATCTTCAAGATTTGTCTAAAATTAAAAAGATTTTAAATTATTCAAAAGCCGCGTTATTCAGCACTAAGCCGCCACTTTAATATGCATGTATCGACAATTATCGATATACGGTGCCTGTGGGATGCCTGGCAGCGACAACAGCAGCGGCTTGGCGTCGTGAATGTCAATAAGGTGCCGTTAGTACACAAACGGAGCTGCTGGGAAACGGACGAGAACAGCAAACAGACGGAAGCGGGCACACACACACACACACACACACACAAACGCATGCACACAGTGTGGAGGCAAAATGGTGTGAAAAGGAGAGCCCAAGAAAGTATGCAACACAAATGACTGTGCATAACGGGCCGCCAGCAAAATATTCGTCCGTTAATTGTGGCAACAACAAATTGAAGAGCAACAATAACAGCGACAACGCGCACACAGTTGAAATGTAAAGCATCAGAGTTAAGTGTTGTCTATGTGCACATAAATATGTAAATACACAAATACATATGTACACACATATGCATATATGCACATATGCCAAAATGCGTAATTCATGGTTGACAACGCTTTTGCAATAACGACACCAACAAAAACAACTTAAGTAACGGCAGCTAGCAGAGCAACAGCAACATATGTATGTATATGCATACATACATGTATTTGCATGCGTGCGCCTCCGTGTGTGTGTGTGCGTAGTACAACTTTATACCACAGCCAAACAAATAACATAAAGTCTTGGACGAATTCAAATACAACGAACATAAATTTTTATACAATTTGATTTTCTGCATAATAAACATAATATATTAATATAACCATAAATACAACAATTATATATATACAAATATATATATATAGATAAAAAAAAACAACAGCAGCTGGGACAACGAAAGAACGCAATTGAGAGAGTGTATCAAAAGAGAGAGAGAGAGAGAGAAAGAGAGAGAGAAGGAGAACGCATATCGCAGCGCGAATGATAAAGCGAGAAGAGAAACTAACAACGACGACGCATAAACAAAACTGAAACTGAAAATATTTGCCCAAAGAATAACACAAATACAGCCATACATATATATTCCAGAAAGTGAAGAGCAAACGGAACAGAACAACAAAAACAGCAGCAAATAGCAGCAAGCAGCAGCAGCAGTCGGGAGCCTGCTTCACAGCGAGGCACGTACCACGACAGTCCAAAAATGAATATGCTACACAGTTTCAGCGGCGGTGGCGCCTCCAATGCCAACAGCGATGCCACCAGCGGTGAGTGCGAAAAAGTTTTTCAGGTTTTTCCCTGCGTCCCAAGCCGCAACAGCAGAAAGAACAACAACAATGACAACAAGAGAGATAGCTATGGCAATTACATATGTATGTATAATACGTAGCTCTGTATGTATGTCTATACAAAACAAGAAACTCATATATGTATGTATGTATGTGTGTGCGTGTCTGTGCGTGCTCTCGATGATTAGAAAGCGTCGCAGCTGAAGGTGAGAAAACGAAATAATTTTACGTTCTGCAAGACAAATGCGGAGTTTATCGAAACTTTCAGAACAGAACTTTTGTATTTCTTGTGGGCTGTGTGTGTGTGTGTTTGTATGCGTGTGCTTGTGAGTATACGTGTGTATGTATATGTGATAGCATGATATGTAGTCAGGGCTCGGAACTTCAATTCCCATGCCGTATTGATACTGGGTGGGGTTTGTGTAGCATACTTTTGTGGGCCCGGGAAAAAAGCAACCACACTCATTGAATTAACGGATTATTGATATACTAACGGAATACATAAATTAATTAACATTATTGGGATGTAAAAAGTTTCATTATAAAGAGCTTGGAGTTTTTTTAACATAGCTTTCCTTCATAACTTGCAAGACAAGAGTTTCGCGGCATTTTTTCACCATGTAGAAAACATGCTTAAATATTAAATGTTACTATTACCGTTTAATGTTGCATTTTCTACCGGTGTTAATATATTACAACCCTTAGTTGTTAAACAAAAGGCAGTCACACAATAGGGAAGAGGTGGGGCAATACGACCCTAAAAAGGTCTTTTGGTACAAAAGCTCCCTACGAGGACAAATGCAACTCCATTTGCCTAATGAAGGTGAACAGGTCTCTTGTCGAGGCGGTCCTAATCCGGGCAGGCGTTGCAGACTCATTACCTCTGATTACTGCCTCCTTTCCCAGAACAAAGCTCGACATTCACAAAGAATGTGTTCGTACCTCCCTACTACTTAATGTGTCCCAGTTGTAAGCACGTTAGAGCGACAGCGATGAATGTAAGCAATAGATTGGCGATAAGTAAGAACATGAATCTGAAGAACCGAATTATCTTTATTATCGTAAATAAGCTCACATTTGTTATTTCCATACAGACAGCTAATTAAAGAATGCCTTAAAGGTGGCACGGAGTACGCGGTTTTCGAATTATATTTATGTGTTTTCTCATCGAGCAGTCTATTCCTTAAATAAGATCCCATATAATGTTTAATAACATATATAAAAAGGTGGTCTGCCTGTACTGTGCGCTCTCGTTGAGATAGACGTGTACTCTTGGGCGCCCATTTATAGCTTCTTTTCTTAAAGGCAGTATAATAATGACATACTAAGTGCTCTTTAATCCGCTTACTTGTTTGTGTGCCTGCATTTACCTGCCAGTTATTGGAGCCTACAATCCGCTACTTAGTCGTGCTCGCAATTCAAAATGCAAATTGGCCACTAATTGGCATCGATTGCTTAAATGCACTTTGAACAGGATGCTTTATCTGACAAGCCATGCCGGCGCACGTGCGCCCGCACCGACGCCCACCCCCATTACCTGGCCGCTTAATGTTGCGGCCAATTAAATAACGCACCTGACGTTTAGTTCGCTGCGGAGCCAAAGTATAAAGCAAAAGTTCAGGGCCACCCGGGCAAATTTGCATTCATCACTTCCACGAGCTGGCGTGTTGTGGCGCGTGGCCTGTTGAACGCAGCTCCGCACTGTCTGTCCGGCTGTCCCTGCCAGTCTGAGGACTAACTGCGTGCCCGGTCGCTGCCTTTGTCGCGCTAATTGAGTAAATATCGGTTTTTAATGACTGGTTCGCAGAGCGGCACATGCATTTGCGCTGCTCGCCTGTTTACGTTCAGATTATTAAAAAAACACAAGCTGAAAATAGCCGCCTTCGACCAGGCCAAATGTTTTATATTAAATTTCAACTGAGTTTTTCCACCGTTTTTGTATGTACAACAGAAAAATCACAGGAGAAGGTTAAAATTTCGCTTGCGGGTTAGGCAAAATCGCTGAAGCACATTGCAAATTCAGTTTCTCATAGATTTTTTAGAATAAGTATGAGGAGCATTAAATAAAAATCTCCTCCTATTAAAATGATGATCGTCTAAGGAATACCAAAAGAATATTTAAAAAACATTAACTTAAAGTTAATTTCTCATTTTTGAAAATGGTTTGAAAAGATTTAAGTTTTCTTCTGTTTTTCTAAAGTACGAGTAACTGCCCATAAGCACATATATTAAGTTGGTTTATTGCTTGTCATTACTGAATCCTTCAGCCAACATGTCTGCCTTAACCTCTGAACCTTCTCTGACAGATAGTCCTATTTAGCTACAGAATTTTAGATAGGGATCAAGTAAGTTGAAGAAACAGTTGGAGTCAGCCTGATTTGCCGGCAATGCTTCAAAGTTGCGATTGTCTGAACGCATCTAGCCTCCCCAGTTCCTCCATGAGTGTGCTCGTATGTGTGTGTGTGTGCGTGTGTGTGTGTGCGTGTATAATTCTGTTTCAGTTGGGTGGCAAACATATGTTTGGGTCCAGCTTCCATTTACAATATGGCGCGGTCAAATGGCATGGGACGCCTGTAGAGCGCGGCGGGATTGAAGCTAACAGCAAATTAAAGGAGCACGACCAAAGGCAAGGCACAGTCCTCATGTTTGTCATCCCTCCTCACGTGGCATTCTCCCTCTCCCCCTCTTTCTCATTGTGCCTTACGTTGTCCTGCTCTTTCGCCTCGCATTCTGCGCTGTGTGTTAGTCGTCGTCTCGCTCGCACCCACGCGTGCTGTGTGTGTTGCCTGCCATCAGCTGTTTTATGTTGTTCAGGGTCAAGAGTGTGCGTCGCAGGTGTAGCTAACAGCACGCACCCACATCCAGACCCACCCCTAAATAGATCCCCCCTCCACCAACCCTTCGTCCCCGGCGAGGCCAACGATACACCCTACGCTAGGTACACACATTGTCTAGTTTACGATTTACGCAAGCTTTTCTTCGTTTTGCTTTTTCATTATTTCTTTGTTGTTAGTTTCTTCTTCTGTTTCCTCTGTTCCATTGCCATTGGCGAGTCAAGGTTACCAGACCCAGCCCGGCTGGCGGTCTGCGTATTGGCAGGCGTCTTGGTTTCTTTAAATTGAATTGTTTAATGCATAATTCAAATGGAGGCCAACTGGGCAGACCGCAGCTACTAAATCGCTCTTAACTAAATACGAACGTATGCATATGTATATGGCGATGTGTCGCAATATTTACTAAATATGTGAAGTCCTCTCATGGAACCGCTTATGGAATGCTTATCAAACTATAATACCATACAAAACATAATCCATACCCAATAATAATCAACTTCATGACCTTTACAATATTTGGGTTTAAACAAGAACATTAAAAAGTATTTAACAGGACTGCAAGCAAGTTTTGAACTGAACCAGTTCGGGCCCGGGATTCCAAACTATTTTCATTATGAACCGAATCAGTTTTCAAAAAAAGCCGAACCAAAACCCCAAAAAAATATTTGTGTTCAAGATAAAGTCGCTTGAGGCAGATCCAGCGCCAAATATCTCAGTACCCAATCATTGCACCTACCGACTTGTACTTAATAGAAGCCATTTTGGGTAGGAATCAAATTTAGCTCGTAGCTTGTATATGAGAGTACATACAGCTGGGAATATTTTCAGTGAAACGGGCAATTTTTAAGATAAAACCGATATATTTGGACTTCTTAGACAGACAATATTTTAATTGTTTGTGAAAACACAAAAAGAGCTGATTCGTTAGAGATTAAAGTTTGAATTGTTTTTATTAAAATGTTGAAAATATATGAAAAACCTAAAAAGAAACCAAATACTAAGTTCGTGAAATGCAAAACCTTGCATAGAAACGGGGTTTGGAAGTTGGTTCGAGCCGTGAAGCGAAACAGTTTGCACTGATACTTAGGATTCCCTATAATATTATATTACGTTTAAACTCACTTCATCATCGTCATCAAAACTTACCAATTTCACCCCTATTATCGGAAAATCAGTGAAATCAAACATACACTAGGGCTGGGTTATACCAGTTTACACAAGATTCTGACAAGATTCTTTTGTAGACGATTTTAAAATATGTATATATATGATTTATTTATATATCTTAAAATCATCTATAAAGAATCTTGTCAGATAATATTTCAGGTGAATGTGTTTCATGTGTGTCTTCACTGTAAAGTCGCAATCTAGATAAAAAAAAACTTCTTTTCTTAAATATAATTCGGAATGCTTGAAAACAGCCTTTAAAGTTCAAGCGTTGGTTTTGCTCTTGTAAAAGCAAACAAAAAGAAAACCGCTTTAGAGTCTGGTCAAAATATTTGAGATGCGCTTAGAGATGGAATACGCCATTGTGCTGCCATGTCACGTAGCCGCTGGGCCAAATCCTTTCCATTCTATTTGCATTCTAATTAGAAGCGCTCCTTTTGGGTTCCTTTTCGTATGCCATTTGCATATTTGTGAATACATCCATGAATAGTATACATACATAAATAGATTCTCGTTGATAACAACGATTTGTGCTGGAACGAAATTGACAGTGATGGCAAATTGATTGACAGCGGTCTGGCCTCCAGTTCAAATGCAATCCGAGGTGCGGGGCGAGAATATAAAAATGAGTCTAAGCTACAAATGGAGCAGCTTCTGTCATGTCAGTCGATATAGGGCTTGAGGACCGGCATTGGGATAGCTATGCCAAATTTAAAGGACTAGTTCCCCCACATTAATTTGGACAACCTTGTGCTGGTTTTTACAGAATGCGAGCTGAAGGAGCGGCTGATTGCGAGTGTTAAGAAGGAGGTAAAGCAACTGATGGAGGAGGCGGTTACCAAGAAGTATGTGCACGAGGAGAGCAGCTCGGTGACATCGCTTTGTGCCGCTGTCGAGGCCTGTCTCAGCCACGGTCTGCGGCGGCGTGCCCTGGGCCTGTTCAAGACCTCATCGACGACAGCGCTAATACAGAAGATAGCAAAGATCTGCCCGGAGGCGGACTATGTGAGCCGTCGTCTGTTGGAGCTAGAGTTGGCCCAGGAGAGCCATGCGGTTAGCGGCAAGCGCTCCTCCTCTAGCAGTGACAGCATCATCAAGCCGAAGCTGCTCAGCAAGGGTAGCGGCAGCAGCAGCTCGGTGACCACCATTAATACGGTTGTCGCCTCAGTGGGTGCCAATGGTGCGGCGGCGCCGCTGGGCAAATATCTGTGGATACGCTTGGCACTCTACGAAAAACGTTTGGCCAAGATTATTGAGCATCTGGTGGGCAATGCTCAGAGCTATTACGATCGCGAGGCGCTGGTCGCCGATCCCGATTATGGTTCCATACTCAGCTCCCTGCTGGTGGGCCCCTGTGCTCTGGAGTTTACGCGCGCCAAGACTGCCGACCACTACTGGTCCGATCCCTGCGCCGATGAGCTGGTAATCTCAAAAGCACCTGCATCAATTTGTAACTGTCTAAGCTCTTCTCTTTTTCATCTGATCTGATCTGCTTACAGGTGCAGCGCCATCGCATCAGTTCGGGCAATCGGACGCCACCCACCTGTCATCGGCCCATTATCAATTTCAAGCGCAGCCTGCACACCAGCTCGGAGGACACGAGCAGCGGCAGCTTCAAGGCCTGCTCGCCGGCGAGCGTGGCGAAGGACTATGTGGAGTCGCTGCATCAAAATTCACGGACCACCCTACTCTATGGCAAGAACAATGTGCTTGTGCTGCCCAAAGATGTGGCAGAACCGATGCCGGGCTACCTCAGTCTGCACCAGAGCATCCAGTCCCTGACCATCAAATGGACGCCCAATCAATTGATGAACGGCTACAACGATGGCGATGGCAGCGACAAGAGTTTCTACTGGGGCTATGCGCTTAACATCAATGTGGATGAAATTGTCTATGTGCATTGCCATCAGAATCGTGGCGGTGACACGGGCGGCACCATTATTCTAGTTGGCCAGGATGGCGTACAGCGTCCGCCCATCCATTTTCCGGAGGGCGGGCACCTGCAGGCGTTCCTCAGCTGCTTGGAGACGGGTCTGCTGCCGCATGGCCAGCTCGATCCGCCACTCTGGTCGCAGCGTGGCATTGGCAAGCTCTTTCCCTGGCCGAAAAGCGTGCGTCGGCATATCCTGCCCTCGGTCATGGAGTCATCCAGCGATGAGACACCCATTGACTATGTCTTTCGTGTAGTCAGCAAAAGCCAGCACGAGGAGTTCCGTAAGATCTTTCAGCGATACGAATGTATTTGTTTAATATCTCTGCTGATTCCATATAGTGGCTACACATCCCATACTGGAGCTTGGTCGCTCTAGTCCGCGGCGCAAGCATCTGGGCAGCTGCTCGACCACCGGCAGCAGCGATTGCTCCAGCAAGAGCTTGTCCATTGACCAGAGCAGCAACCCAGATCCGCCATTGATACAGGCCAGCCAAACGGCCAGCATTGAGCTGGTCTGCTCCACAATGCGTCGCCAGATAATCTCGCGGGCCTTCTACGGCTGGCTGGCCTACTGTCGGCATTTGTCCACGGTTCGCACCCATCTCTCCGGTCTGGTCAATGGTCGCATTACCCCAGATTGTACGTGAACGTCGGCTAATTAAAATAATCTGCCAATACATGTTTTTATCCCTTCCTTGCAGTGGCCGCTGACGAGCAGGGGCTAACCAGCCAGAAGTGGCAGGCAATGAATGTAGATGGCATTGTTACCGGCGAATTGGAGCTCTATCGCCTGGTCTACTTTGGTGGCGTAGAGCACGAACTGCGTAAGGAGGTGTGGCCATATCTGCTTGGCCACTACGCGTTCGGATCGACGCCGGAGGAGCGGCAAAAGCAGGACGAGACCTGCAAACACTACTATGAGACCACAATGAGCGAGTGGCTGGCCGTGGAGGCGATCGTGCGACAGCGCGAAAAGGAGAAGACGGCCCTGGCTGTGGCCAAGATGAGTGCCGAGCAGGCACGACTGGCAGCCAATGCAAATGCCCTCACTTCGGATGATCTGCTGTCGAATGGTGGGGGGCAGCTGGAGCTGGACAATGGCGAGCAGGCCGAGGGCGAGAACGATGTATTTGATGACAATGACTTCTCGGACATATCTGATCCGGGTGACGAGTACGATGAGCAGCCTTTAAATGAGGAGCATCCACTATTGGAGGAAGAGCTGGCACAGGCACAGGAGGAGACAGTGGAACATGAAAAGGGCTCATCGGACCTGTTGCCCGTGGCACCACAGCTAAGCGAGCAGTTACTCTTGGAGTCGCAAAACATTTATGGCTTGGAACCACTGCGTTTGCAGGATAACTGTTTCGGTGATTCCGAAGCTGAGGGCGATCTGGGCTTGGATGGCAGTGGCAATATACTGTTGCTCAGTATAAAGAGTTCACCCTCCACCAGCAGCTACGAGACAGTTGGCAACGAGTTTGCCGATCTGGCAGATGTCAAAGTCCTGGACGAGGCGGAAGTAGCTGTGGATATGGACGCGGAGCCCTACGGTCAGTTAAGCAAATTTCACAGCGCCGACGATGTGCGCCACGATGAGGAGCATCCAGCAACGGCTGTCATCATTACAGAAGCCGCCTCGCTGGATGACCTCGATGTCCAATGCAATGACGACGAACCCACCGAAGAGTTCACCTCACGCAAGACCAGCCTCATGTCGCCCCTTAACGAGGACATCACCGTGGTCGCCTCACTGGATGCCCTGCAGGAGCCAAAGTCCGCCTGCGTCTCGCCCGCCAGCTCCAATGGCGGCGTCTACAGCGTCGAGCTGCTGGAACAGTTTGGCCTAAATTTGCATCGAATCGAGAAGGATGTGCAGCGCTGCGATCGAAATTATTGGTACTTTGCCAGCGAGAATCTGGACAAGCTACGCAATGTGATATCGACGTACGTGTGGGAGCATCTGGACGTGGGCTACATGCAGGGCATGTGCGATCTGGTCGCTCCCTTGCTGGTCATCTTCGATGATGAGTCGCTCAGCTACAGCTGCTTCTGCAAGCTCATGGAGCGCATGATCGAGAACTTTCCCAGTGGTGGTGCCATGGACATGCATTTCGCCAACATGCGGTATTTACCTGTCTATCTATGCCAACTTTAACTGATACTGACCTGACCTTTGCCTGATTTCTTCCAGCTCGCTCATCCAAATACTCGACTCGGAGATGTACGACCTGATGGACTCGAATGGCGATTACACCCACTTCTACTTCTGTTACCGCTGGTTCCTCTTGGATTTTAAGCGCGAGCTCATCTATGACGATGTCTTTGCCACCTGGGAGGTCATCTGGGCAGCCAAACATATTGCCTCCGGGCATTTTGTGCTCTTCCTGGCGCTGGCACTGCTCGAAACCTATCGCGATATCATTTTGTCCAACAGCATGGACTTTACAGATGTCATCAAGTTCTTTAATGGTAGAGTCATTTATATTTATATATTTCAACTTGTTTGTCCTGACTGACTGATTGACTGACTGACTGACTGACTGGGGATCAACGCACAGTTTAAAGCTGAGATTTTTACTGTAGTTACCTTATATGATGAAGTTGTAAGTTAAGACAGGGTTTAGGGAAATCGCAACCCCTAACGGTTGAATGTAGCTTTATCGAGCTCAAACTCATTTACAATGATCTTTGTTCAAATTCACTTAAGAGGAATTTCACATTTTTGGAAAATCCATCCGTCCTTGGTGGAATTGGGGGTTAACGATTATGTGGGTGAAGTTTCGGGTTCAAAACTCACTTCCAAGGATCTATATAAAAATTCATTTGAGACGTGTTTCTAGTTCGATCGTCTTTAAATTTAATTTTAAAGATCTTCGTTTAAATTCGTTTTAGAGGTGTTTCTATTCTATTCTTAAAATCCATCCCTTCCCGGTGGAAATGGGGGTCAAAGATTGGTGGGTAATGTTTCGGATTGAAACCCATTTCCGTGGATTCATATGAAAGTTCATTTGAGATGTTTTTTTCATTCGATAGACAACGAACTATTTTTCAAATATCTATGTAAAAGTTAACTCTGAAATAGTACGGGCAGACGTAAATTTGTTTTGTGTATACATATTTTCATAAATACTTGTGCATATTGTTTTTAATTTCAGAAATGGCCGAGCGTCATAATGCCCAGTCGATACTGCAGCTATCTCGCAGTCTCGTCCTGCAATTGCAGACAATAATTGAGAACAAATAAGTTTCACAGGGGAACACAATTTGGAGCAACTCACTTAAAATGAAACTGGAAAGAAAATGGGAGCTGGAACTGGAACTGGTTTTGTAGCTCACCTAGTTGGTTGCATGTGTGTAAATTTTGAGTGTGCGTGTGTTTGACTTTGGCTTTGCTTGTGATTGTGTGCCTGCATGCGTGTGTATGTGTGTGTGCGTCTGTGTGTATGTATGTGTGTGTGTGTGTGAGCGTGAGTGTAGTTGAGTGCGGTCCCAAACGTTTATAAGCTAGCACATAGTAGGCTCAACAAATTGGTTAGCTCTCGGTCTCTCAGTCACATGCAATACCTAGCATCCGTACTTCCTGAAACAGTATTGGAGTTATATATACATATATGTAGTAGTGAGCACTTAAGTATTGCATACTAATGTAGATTCTGGTTGCAACTCAAAAAAATTAAGGAAGTAGCTGCTAATAAACTATTTGGTTGAATATATACATATATATATATATATATATATATATATATATATATATATATATATATATATATATATATATATATATATATATATATATATATATATATATGCATTTATGTGCATAGAAATTTAACTGTTATTAGCTGTAGCTGTATGAAATGCACCGTTAGGACACCGAACGCTCTTGGGGCAGTTGTTAGTTAGTTATCGATTATCGGATATCGTTTATCAGTTATTTACGAACACAGCGATTGTGTAGAATTGAACAAGTTCTTGCCCAGTTGACGGGCTGTTTTGCAATTTTTGAATAAGTGGCTGGGAATCGTTTTAGAAGCGCATCAACTCAGCTCAGTTGTAAGCAAGAATGAAACAAAAAAACAAAACAGAAAACTTATATAAAATACATTAAGTCAAAGACAAATGCAAAAGAAAAAAACTAAGCCGTAAAGAAAAGTAGTGACCTGAACATAAAAAGCGCTAAACATGCTGTTAACAAAAACAAAACATAAAACAAAACATATTATATTTATACTTATACAATATATACATAAATATATATATGTAAAGCTATATACATATATATTTATATTAATACATACCTATTTAGAGGCAGTTACAATGCATATTTATACGTTTTGTATATTCAGAGATGAGAATATTGTATTGTGTATACATAAATACGCATTATATATATACATATATACATACACATACATACACTATACAAACATACTTAAGCACCAACTGCAATGCTGTGCGGGATTTTGGGGCGGGTTTTAGACGAAGCAGCTACTGTTTCCATAATTGTTAACATAATTAGTATGTTAGGGTTTGTCATAGATCAACCAATACACACACACACACACACACACACAATATACATACACACACACAATATACATACACACACGTACATATACTACATACATGCATACATATATATATATATATATATATATATATATATATATATATATGTATGTATATATGTATGTATATACAACAAGTACTAAATGTTTCAATTGTTTGCGGGGCAAGGCAATTGATTGGTTTGGTGCTGAGCTTTAGTACTTGAGAACGGACCGCCAGTTAACATTGATCTAGCTACCCACATAAAACACATTTTTGACTAGATCTAGAAAAAGAGATAGAGTGGTAAGGGGGGTAGCATGGCGGCCAATGCGAATAGATAATGCAGCTCGGTTTAGTTGGAACAACTGTAGTGTATTATGAAGTGTTACGAATATGTTGTTTGCTAGTTACAATAATGTATGATATATTGATATACTAATAATGATGGATCGATGGAATGCCTGTCGTAATATATAACACATAAACATATACATATAAGAAATATGTATTTGCATGTGTATTTATATATATTGTTATAACCAAGCAAAAGCAAAAAATGTTTTCAATAATCAAAACAACTTAAAATTCTTTCCGCCGATTTCGATGGAAATACTCTCAGGCATACTTCTACCCTGTACCCATTTGATTGATCAAAATGCACATAGATAAATCTTTCTGATGTGAGTCCGTTTATAATACCTAAAAATATGACCACAAAACAATGAAAAGTCGTGCTTAAAATGTTTGGATATCCTACCTTTGAAATTCCTTACCAAAAATAGAAGAAGAAAAAGAAGGTTTAATACGTAGCTATGCAATTTTGTAACATAGAAATATGATAAAATATTTAAAGGAACAAATTGCTACAGTTACACATATGTACGGTACAGGGTATATGCTAGTCGAGCACACACGACTAGAGCACATATAGGTTTATTATTTTTGTTGTGCAGGCGCACCAAAAACTCCCTCCATTGGGCTAAAAGGTTTGATGTTTACACTCATGTAGTGCATATACTTATATATACATATACTATAAACCCAATTAAGTAAATGCGAAACGCACGCTTTTTGTGTATAGAAACACCCTTCCCCTCAACCAAAGGACAAACAAACAAACAAAAAAATATAAAAAAAAACTTAATGTGAT